>NW_019014196.1:0-10703 GCF_000150535.2 Carica papaya | reverse complement strand
AGTTGAACTATTAAAATTAGCAATTTAGTTCCAAAAATTGTTAGGCTAGTAGGTATTTGAGCTTAGAGCATTACAATAGTGTTTGAGTCTGATGGCATATAAGATCACCAGCTATAGATGTCTATATTGAATCAAGCTAGCGTAATACGGAAAAAGCAAATAGATCAGTTTGACCGAGCGAGCTCATTCACCATCGTGTAATTTCAATAGGAAGTTGAAGGGATTAATCCATCTACTTTAATATCTAAAGAAAAGAAAATGGTAATGAGAAGACAACTTAACATACCATTAAAGCAACAAATCTACAGTTGGCTCTGGTTCTATCTGAACTCCTGCACAATAAGATTAATCAGTTTAGTTTTCCTAAAAAGAAAAAAAGAACAGAGAATGAAATTATAACTAACCTGGCTGGTCACTTTTAGCAGAAGCTTTAACAATGTTGTTATCCGAGTTGAATACTGACCCAAAAGCGTAATATCAGTTTTTATGAACATGGTTGCTTGTCTGAAAAAAGAAAAATAAGAAACAAATTTATTAAAGCCTTCATCGGTGTGGGACATGGCTTGATTAACCAGATAATCCATATCCACCACAAACCTAGAAATTAGTTCACAAAATGAATCAAGGAAACCAAATTTATGATAGCAGACTGATGGATTTGTAGATAAGCTCAATCTACTCACCATTAATGCGGAGATAAAATCATTAAAAAGATATTCAATCCTAAGTAGATTTAGTGTTTCAATATACAATCTCTTCGAACCATCATGACGCACTTGAGAATATCTGAAGTAAAAAGCAAGAATTAGTCAATTCTGCAACAAAAGATTCACCGATTAATTTTCCTAAATATCAATGTTCATCAACAATAAACGGTGAAAAAGCAAGAAAAATACCTTGTCTTCCTTGGGAGAGTCGCGCAGCAGCACCACCCACGAGAGAAAACCCTATTAGGGTTTTGATGCAGCCGCCTCGAATAATGGTTTTTGGAGAAAGCGAAGTCTTTATACCTCGGCCATTCAAGTGCACGAATAGCATGGTTACACCGCATCCTTACTACTGAGCATTTAATGAAACGCTGCGTTTTGCTCCCTTTCTGGACTTGGGTTTGCTGATAGTGGGCTGAACCACTCGGCCTCACCCAGGCCTGATGACAAATTCATCAGAAGATAAATTTGACTGCAGATATGTTAGCAGAGACACATAAAAAAAATCAGGAGGAAAAAACACTCCAAAATGAACGGTTAAAAGGTAGGTAGAACATGAATGGAAGGAAAACTTAAAAAAAAAAAATCTAAAGGCTCCTTCATCAAGAACAATGAAACAGAAGCCTGACCTGCTTTGAAGATATTGAAGTAATTTAGTTGATGATCAGTCTTGTGGCTAAGTAGCTACTGCCTCATTACCAATACAGTAATTTGGTAAAAGGTAGACAATTGGACAATGTCTGCTGCGATACAAAAAGATATAGAATTGTCCAACCGCCAAGCATTTCAGCCTTTCAAAAATTGGAAATTTAATGTCATCTACATCAACAACAATGGAAATTAGTCTGCATTTAGAGTAGGCGAAGACCATCAAGACAGATAATAAATATTTATATTGCACTTGAAGGGCCACCAAATAGATTATAAGGAGAGGCTTATGATTATCATTTCAAAGGTCGCCACTAAGAGGTTTGTCACACCAGTGATTGTGTTGACTGTGATCCGTGCATTAATTTCTTCATTAGCTGCTGTGGCCCAAGGTGGGGTTAGCCTGTTCAGGATCAATTGCAGCATGTTTTCGATTGAATCAATTCATTGATTGATCTCACTCAACCTTTGGTTGAATGAGCTCTCCCCCTAACTACTGTTTCTAGTGTTCTCCATGTTTCTGGCTATTGAACAGGTTACAAATGAGTTTTGGACAATTGCTTCTCTCTGGCGATATATCTTTTAATCCTAGAATGAATAAATATAAGATGTTAGTGTATTAATTTATATGGAGCCTCTTGGAAAGTTTAGATTATGTATTGATTGCATATAGATCTTTAAAGAGAAATTAATTTATTAATAACATTTCCTTATTCCAATTGCAAGGCTAAAAAGGTGAAGACAAAAAAAGAAAAGAGGAAAAAAATAAAACACAATTATTTCTCATTTCTTCTTCCTTGATCCTTCTGGGGGGCCTCTTCCCTCAAACTTGTGCTTCAACATGATCAACTTGAACTGTAGCTCTACATTATTTTCATCTCTTTCTGTAGATTTTGATTTTTAGTTTTCAGTTCCACCATCTTCGCCTTTAGACCAATGATTTCATCTTCTAAACAATTGACTCGAGCTTCCACCTCATTTAATTGCTTTTGAAGATAATGCACTCTGTATTTGGTATCCAGGATTTTCAGTTTAGTATTATTCTTAGAATTTTAAGCATCCTGCACCTGTTCCCTACATCTTTTGTTTTGCTTTTTCAGCTCCTTGATCTGCTTGGCTTTTGGTTCTATCAAAGAATAACACTCCACCATCTCTTCCTCTCTTTCCATTACTCCCCTAAAATCTAGGGTTTTAGCCTCCTCTCTCTCTCGCTCTCTCTCTCTCTCTCTCTCTCTCTCTGTGATCGTCTCTTACAAATCAAAGATGAGTGGCAACAAGGATACTTTCAAGGTAGCCAAACTCAATGCTGCTCTTAACGAGGAGGGCATTGCTCTCAAGAGTAAGCTTCAGAATCTGGCTGGACAGCACTCTGATGCCCTCGAGAATCTATAAGCAAAAGTCAAAAAACGTGTTGAGGTTCTAATGGAGACTCAGGGTAGCATGATGAATTAGAGGCAAAGTTTTTGGAGAAAAGAACAGCACTTGAAGCCAAATATCAGAAGTTATATCAACCTCTATATGCCAAGCGATATGATATGGTGAATGACAATGTTGAGGTGGAAGGAACTTCAAATGATGCAGAAATGGACCAAGGAGAGGATAAAGCAGCTGAAGAAAAAGGGTCACCCAAGAGAAGGAGGAACCTGGGCGATCTTGCCAAGAGGAGGCCTGTGTGTGTGTGTGTGTGTGTGAGAGAGAGAGAGAGAGAGAGAGAACTTTTGATATTGAAAGTTTATTTTTCACGTAATCTAGCTTTCTAAAACAAAGAGAGAGAGGAAGATATTGTGTTTCTTCTTGGGTACCTCAAATTTCAGAGACAATTAGGTCTTCTATTTTCAATACCTCTTGTGTCCTTCGTTCTTTATTTGATTCTTGTTTTTGACCTTGGTGAACCGATTCAGTGAGATTGTTCAATTGGGATGAGAAGGAGCTTAAAATTTTATGGCATGGTGTTCTCTTAACTGGTTGTTATATAGTTACAACATATACATTCAACACTCTCGTGTTGTTTAGAATGGAATGGTATTCTTCCCTGTTTATGGGCTGGAATAGATAGTTTTTCGAGAAAATTATTTTAGGGGGCTATGTCTTTATTCGCTTGCCAAAGAATCAAGGGACTCTTTTTAGTCTTTGTGTTTAGCTCTCTTCAAAATAATCTTTGTTGTGCATTTTGTTGTCTTTTATCTTAGAAGAATACTTTACCCTTAAAAAAATAAAAAGAAAAGTTAGCAATTAAGAGTTTAATCTAGACCAAATTCTGTTCAAGTTTGTTAAAAATAAGCTGTTCACATCGAAAATGGAGAATTTATAAAGAAAATTCTGAAAGAATTGAATACTAGACCTATCTTACAGGCCAACATCTGTTTACTAGTATACTGACTCTTGAGTTCTTATTCTTGTATTTTCTATCTCTTAGTACAACTTACTTTTCTTTTTCATTTTGTCCCTTTATACTAGTAAAATTAATCTTTGATCACTTGGTTTATTAAGTATTCTATTTTAGTTGATTTATTGAAGGTCTTTGAGTTTAATTTATTTTGTTAATTCTTATCATTAATTTGCTTGTTAAATGATAATAATTTGCAAAATGATTTTCTGTGAATTGCCTATTTCTTTTGAAAGCCAGTGAGAGGTTGAATTCTCATTTATGCACGATATTTGAGAGATTTTAATTATGAGTTGTTTGGTTTGACTTAGTGAAAGTTGTGTAATGAAAGAGATTAATAAGGGAGAGAATAGTTGAGGGTGGTAATACTTATGTGCAAAGAGTTGAAGGGAAGTGGAGATTGAAAATAGAGAGAGGAGGGAGGTAGACAAGACACTAAATTCATCGATATGATTACCCACTCACTTTGTGCCTTTTCGAAACTGTTTTGAGCAACTTGTTTGAAGGATAATTGATAATGGCGGAGGGGGAAGGGAGAGCTAATTAGCTTTTCGGCTTTGAGTTTGACCAGAAAGTGGCTTTCTCTTCAAAATTGAGGTATTCTTTGGTAACTTGCTCTCCTTAGAATATTTCAAAATTTCCATCCTCTTTGATCATGTGAACATTTAAATTTATAAGTTCTTATACGTGTATGATTGATCACTGCACATACATTAATATAGTTGTATAGAAAAAAGAAGAAAAAAGAGGAGAAGAATAAAAAAAAGCAAAAAAGAATTAAATAACAAAGCAATCATGCTAATCGTGTTTAATACATCACAAGGGGGGTCTTACACCTTCCCACTCATATTATCTTTAATCCAAAACCTCTATAAAATGACCAGTGAAATAAATGCATTAGCATTTGATCTCGCTTCCAATAGCATCAGTTGCAACTTTTTAGTTTCAAAAATAAATTATTTTTGTGAAGTTTTTCCTGCATCACTGGTGTGAGAAGGTTGAGATCCTAAAACCCGAGAAGAGTGTTTGAAGCACATATAGGCATGTTTCAAGTCATTTCTAACCCACCGTTCTCTAACTGGTGGGATAGTTGGCAACTCAGAGTATCTTCCTTTAGTGAGATTACTGACTAAAGGTCTATTTTCAAATGATGATTAATGAGTCCATGTACACATTTCACCCACATTTCACCCAAGTATGAATTGATTCAACTAGAAATGTTACCTCAAGTTGAAACTGTCGATGAGACTCATCATGATTCAAGTTGACATTAAAAACATGTTGTTCCTCATATCTTCAATTTATTTCTCTGTGTTGGATCTCCACTCTCCTCCTGAATTCGTCGTATTACACTTTTTAGTCTCACTTCCCTATTTATTCCACACACTACTTCCTAATTACTTAACAATGGTTCAAAATATACAATCTAATTGATAGCAAGGTGTCATTTCCCAGTCAATTCGATATTCAAAGTCCATGTGGCAAGACTAATAGAGATTAATCTTCAGAATGTTCCCTTCCAAATGGTCTGATTCTTACTTTGTTAAGGATCAACATGATCAAACTAGTGACAACAATCAGCAGCTGGGAATATCCCCCTGTAATGGATAGGTTTATAAGACATTTACACACTGAAGCAAGAGACAGACAAATCCACCTCATCCCACGTGTAGATAGTTTAGTTCAATTTATTTCCCAACCTGTTGCAGTTTCTTTCTCTTTAGATGAGGGGATCTTCACTTAACTGAGAGTTATCTATTCATTATGGGTTGGTTTAATTTTCTTATCCTGACCTAAGAAGTTGTATAGAAATGAGCAATACCAGCAACAGAAAATGTATTCAGATTTAGTCTAAATAAAAATGCAGCTTCTTTCTAAACTTAAGAGATTGAGGAGTTCTCTCTTTAGTGAGTTCTTACCTCCACTTACAATAGGTCAAAAAGGCAGAAATATAAGTAAACACTCCAATCATAAGCTACATTTCCAGGTCAGTAAACCTATAATTAGGTCCCAACTAACGGAACCTATAACATGCTGGTATCAAAGCCGTACTTTATGACTTCTGATCTCCAATACAGGAAGCTTTCCTGAATCGCAATGAGAAAACCAGCCATTGATCATAGAGGAGGGAACAAAACATATTAAACCGTGAAAATGATCATGCTACAACTTAAGTAAAACAGAAGATAGTTGCTAGCTGACAAGGGCTGAAGGTAGTGCCGATCACCAAAGAGTCATCACAGAACTAGGACCAGGTGAGGTTCATAACACTGTAGGAAGGGGTACCTGTGTTACCCAACTGGAGTTTCCCAACTTTGATTATTAGGCAACAAATAGGTCGGTTCAACTGCTGGAGTACCTCCTTGAGCCATAATACAGAAGCATATGAAAAAGCTGGGACAAGCCTTTTTTCATGGTTCCATCTTGAAGGAGATGTCTAACTGGCTTCTAAAATTAGAGCATGTCTCTGTATCTCTCTCCATGGACAAGTTTAAGCATTCTTACAATCTCCAATTTGGTTCCAATCCATAGCAATAGACTACGTTTATCTTCTAAACTTTGTTGAATTGGTTTTTTTGCAAATTATGAATGCTATCATGAGCAATTACAACCTGAAATGTGTTAGAGTGCCTTTACTAGGATCTGATTATGGGTTTACTGACTGAAAATCTAGCAGATGTTTAGAATGTTTACTTGATCTCCACCTTCTGTGATCCAATATTTAATGGAGGTAAGGGCTCCTTAAGATCTCTCGTGTGTTGGAAGAAACTCTACTTTCATTGAGACATTCTATATGCACATAAATATTTATTAAAACATCACCCTTAGGACAAGATAGATAAAACTAGTCCCTAAAAAATTGGTAACTCTCAATTAACCCGAGAAATGAATTCCCGTGTCTAAGGACAAAGAACTTTAGTTAGTGCTTCCTTGTGTAATCCTCTTAAAAACCAACCCACAGAAGGGGATATTTCCCACCTGCTGAATACTCTCAATGGTATTTGCCTCCCATTAAAAGACCAAGAATAAAACATTACGCAGGCATATCATATAGTCCAAAATCAATCCTATTGATTATTTAATCACCAAAACCAAAAGCAGAGAGACACTGCTCTCAAAGACGAAAATACAAACTCAAAATATATATTAAATCAAAAATAAGAATACCGATAAAAATTCCATACAAACAAATACCAGAACTCATCAATTTTCCAAAAGTGATTTGAGTTTTGAAAGCGTTAAAGCACCTGTTTGAGTTCCCGCCTGGAGAGCTTCCGCAAAGCAAAAAATTTCGCGGAATAGTAAAAAAATTCCAGTAACACGCCCATCTCCATCCAGTAGACAAACGAAGAACACCTAATCAGCACCTTGTGGTTAACCAATAAACAGGGCCAGAATGGTTTCTAACTTTGTATTGCTTGATGAAGATAGACAAAGCAAGAATAACTAACCTGAATCGGCAAGGTTGAACCATCGCTTGAAGATTTCTGGTGCACTTTCCAGCAGGTAACAGAGAAGTTCTAGTTTCGTAAGAGCTACTGGAATATGAAAAAGTGGTGGACAAGCAAAACAAAAAAATGGCGTAGCGTTCTACCTTCTCTTTTGAGAGGAGACGCCACCACAACCACACGTGTATGTATCTTACAAATGCGCACCATTTAAAATTAATATTTTCATAAACATCTCTTGCATGTATTTATATTACATGAATATATTAATGGTGACACAATTATGGACTATAAAATTCAAGAACTAAAAGATAAAATCAACCTCTAATTTCTTTGCAAAATTATCAATACCCTTCTCGTTGAAGTTGAAGTTTGTATCAATTATGATCTTAATACAGATTATTCTGATTTGAAAAGAAACATAAAAAATTTAGATGAGTTACACCTGTTCGATAATATATATATATAATAATTTATTAAGAAATAATTTATTTAAGTGTTAGTAAAAATTTTAAAAACTACGAACAAAGTTAATGGTTTTACGAAATCGATTTTAAATTCAAAACTTTTTATCTTGTTACTTTATGTTACTTCTTTTTCGAAAAACTTTCTAATATTCTATTTTTAATCTACTATTCATTTATTCTTTTTCCTCTATTTGTTTCCGCTAAGTTAATATTGTTTCCTTTTTTCTTATATCTTCATCGTTTCTTTGGCTATCAATTAACATTTTATTAATGATAACTATTTTTTTTATTTTTACTACGCTTTTTTTTTATAATTATATTTCTATTAACATATAAGAATTAGATTAGAACGAACGCAATCACATCCACAATACGGATACCAATACAAATATTTTCATGAAACATTACCATTATCCACGTATGTATAATTTAATGTGTAGATTTGCATTTTTTTTTATTCGTATATTCATTTATATTTATTTTAGAATTTCATCGCATGATGTCATTTTTACCAGTTCTATTGAAGGCAATCAGGATCTCTTTTACTATGTAGATACTATACAAAAATCAATCAATAACAATTGGATCCCCATTACTGTACATAATGGATCCCCATTACTGTACATAATGGATCCAATTCCAAATCAATTAACAATCAAATTCTCAATTAATTAATAATAGAATTTCTAATTTGTATATGGTAATGAATATCTCATAACAATCATCAATTAACAATTAATGGAAAGCCCCATACTCCGTCTAGTATGAGTACCGCTAAACAATTTTCAAACCATATTTGGTATGAGATTTCTTAATCACTTCTGACTGAGACACATATCTATAATAGTGTTCACCATAATATCTGGCCAAAACTGGTAACACTTACACCTGCATGCACAAACACACACACACACACACACACACACATACTCGTTGTTTCCTTGTGTTCGTTAGTTATGGAGATTAAACAGTAATGCATTACCAATTTAGAACAATAGATAAATGCATGCAACTAAAAATTAACGTTTAAAACTTAAAGAAGATAAGAAAATAATTTAAAAAGCTCTGTCGGCTCTTGAAAAAAATGATTAATTTGAAAATAAATTCCATATTAGACATGTTAAGGTTTAATACTTCCATAAATGGTTTCAGAACAACGATAACAATATCTACCAAAATCGAACAGAGAAATGGTCCAGTTTTCTTACATTTCGGTCACGGTTTCAAACTTTTCCAGTCTCGGGTTTGAGCTTTATACCATAAACATATATAAAACTTAATAAAACCAATAGTAGGAAGAAAATGACGGAGAAAGAGAAGAAAAATGCTTACTGTAGATAGTACTATAATTTTTTAACTCTTGATTAATCTTTTCCATTTTCAATTATATATGAAAAATTAGAAATAAAATGACCACAATTTTTTGTATTAACTTAATTTTTTTAGGTATAGATAGTTTTTTCTAGTACTTAAGACTCTTCATTAAAAAGAGAATTTATTCTTGCATAAATATAAAATTTTTAAATTGACATAGAATTTAGCGTCTTTGAGGATACAGAAAAATTGTAGTAAAAGCTCTAAATGCTCCCTTTAGGTATATGTATGTATGTATGTATGTATGTATGTATGCATGTATGCATATATATGTATTTATGAATATACGTATGTATGTATGCATGCATGTGTATGTATATATATATGTATGCATGCATGCATGTATGTATGTACGTTTTAATGTATGTATGTACAGATGCAAGCATGTATGTACCAATGAATGTATGTATATATGTATGTATGTATGCATGTATGCATATATATGTATTTATGAATGTACGTATGTATGTATGCATGCATATATGCAAATATATATACATATGTATGCATGCATGTATGTATGTACGTTTTAATGTATGTATGTACAGATGCAAGCATGTATGTACCAATGAATGTATGTATATATGTATGTATGCATAATGCATATGTATGTGTGTATGCATATATATATATATATGTATCCATGTATGTATATGTATATATGTATATATGCATTTGTATGCATGTATACATATATATATATGTATGTATATATACATATGTATACATATTTGCATACGTATGTAGGTATGCATGTATATATATGTTTTCATTCTTCTTTACTTTTCTTTTTTTTTCCTTTCTCTTCTCTTCTTTGCCTTTCCATTCTTTCCTTTCTTTTCTTTTCCTTTCTTCTTTTCCTCTTTTTTTTTAGCTTTCTTTTCTTTTCCTTCCTTTCCTTTCCTTTTTTTTCTTTTCCTTTCCATTCTCTTCCTTTCTATTCTCTTCTTTTCCTTACTTTTCTTTTCTTTTCCTTTTCCTTTTCTTCTCATTTATTTTATTTTCCTTTCTTTTCTTTGCATTATCAAAATAACCATGTTCCCTTAAAATATGTAGGAGCTGTTGGAGTTCAAAATCTCCAGCAAAAAGTGTTTGGTTAGTAACAAACTCTACTAATTCAGAATAAAAAAGAAGAATTAATCAAACATACAAGTAAAAAAAGACTTAAAAAATAAACTAAAAAATGATGTGTACTAAATATACAACTAACAAACTACACATCTATTGCAGTTAAGTAACGGATAGCTCCCGAAAGGATTTTGGGAGGCCTGTGCTATAAAACTAAAATCTGTAAAAATATAAAGACATCTAGAGTTGACAAATATTTGAAGATGCTATATTTTGCATACAGTAGGACAATTAACAAAGAAACAAACTTTACCTCATGAGTGTATTTCTTCATTGAAAGAGTAAATATTCGAGTTAATCCCAAATCTGCTATCATAAGCAACATTGTCTGTCGAACCATGAATATGTGAGGCTTAAGATCCCTGTGATGAAGAAAGAGTGCAAGATAGAGAACAAGTTTTGTGTCTGATTTAAGTGGAGATTGAAGAAAATACTCGTATAACACTGCATGTGCGTGGTTGAAGTAACATCTTTATAGACTTTGTACACTAGACTCTGCAATATGTTCGTTAAAATTTTTTGTATCGAATTTAAATTTTGAAAT
>NW_019014195.1:19912-36669 GCF_000150535.2 Carica papaya | reverse complement strand
TACTTTAAAAAGTAGTTTAAAGGGGAGATGTGAATAAGAAAGACAAAAGAGAAAAGAGAAAGTGTGTGAGTGAGTAAAAGAGAAGAAGAAGATTTCATGAAGAAGACCTGAAGATCATTATTTCAAAATCTTCTCTCCTTCTGCACCTCCTCCACCTTCGAGCTTCATGAAAAGTTTATATTTTTGAAAAATAAGCTTTGAGGTAATTTTCTAAATCTTCTTTGAATAATTCCTTCACGAAACGCGTATTCAATCTTTTTTGAACTTATGTTGAAAAAGAAATTTGAGAAATTCTTTTATTGAACTAAAATGAACTATTAGTGTATCTCAAATTTGTGCTTTTAGTATTTTACTCTTTTTATGTGATTGATTTTCAAAGAGTCTTCACTTGGGTTTGCGAAGAAGACTTTGTGCATGGTACCAATGAACAAAACCAGTGAAGATTATAAGTCTTGTGATAATTATACCAAAAATATAATAAATTAATACAAGCATTTAGAAGGATTCAGAGCTTAATAATGTGCTAGGTTGAGATAGATCTATCCATATACGGTGAGTTAAGTGTTTTAGGTAAGAAGAGTTGTGTCTTCAATGTCCGGTGACAGTAATTTCCTCGAATGTTAACAGAAAAGAGAAAGTAAAAGTGTCACCTTACTAGCATCTGATTAAGAGGTAATGCTACAATTAATTTAATAGAATATAAGTTCTGCAAGTCTTCCAAATATAATTATTTCCAAAACAAACATACATGCAGTAAAAAGCTTGCAAACTGATGCTAAGAACCCCAAAAGCCTACCATACAATCAGGCCATCGTATAGATCATTTTATGTATAAATAACACAAATGTAATACACACATCATACGTAATATGTATATTATATTATTCTCTATGATACACTAATACATATTTACTACAAGTACAAAATTATATTATTAATTAATGATTATTTTAGAAAAATAAATAAATAAAAAAATTGTTGAATGCAGTAGTAGCTTCCATGTTAAAGCTATTAAAAACAATTCAAGTATTTTCAGTTTTTCTCTATGATTTAGCATAGCAGCAAAGGGTGCAGGTAAAAAACCTGCTGCCAAAACGGCCACTAAAAGTTGATGTAAGCATCAAGAAACATACTAGTGATTTAAGGGAAAATAACTCATTCAGTTGGACCATTTATCATCAATGTTCCAAAAATAGATCCAAGCAGTTAAGGAAGGATGCCCCTCTGGAAAGAAATTACATTTATTCTTAAGTCACCCTATAGCCTCTACAAGATTTGCTGCCATACACTCTCTGGATGAAAAACCATCCACCAGCCATACAATAAAGATAAAAACAAACAGTGTGTACCAAACTCCAGACCAGTTCATGCATCGTCAAGAGCAAGGACTCCGGGGAGGGGTTTCCCCTCTAGAAGTTCTAAGCTGGCACCACCTCCTGTGGAGATGTGGCTCATCTTGTCGGCGAGACCAACCTTCTCTACTGCTGCAACAGAATCACCTCCTCCAATAATTGTTGTGACTCCCTTCCCACTCACCTCTGCCAGCTTCCTCGCAATTGCCTGCAAAAATAACAATGAAAATCCACCATTTGGTTCAATAATTCTGATTTGGATCTATTGCTGGCAAAATTGATTGCTCTCAGTAAGAAATAAGTAGGCCCTGAATGGGATAGAAATCTGTTAATAAAATAAAACCACAAAAACCTACCTCAGTTCCCACTGCAAATTTATCAAATTCGAAAACACCCATAGGTCCATTCCAGATGACGGTTTTCGTTGTGTCCAAAGCTTCATTGAACGTCTTGATGGAATCTGGTCCAATATCCAAACCCATCCAACCATCTGGGATTTCAGATGCTGGAACCACCTGAAAGAACATTCAACTGAACTTTCAACCCCTTTCACAGCGTAAATTATAAAAATTAAATGGTTCAAGCAACATCAATCCCTCTGTGAGTGATAGAAACAGGCCAACAGCAAATTATCCTCCATTGCACCATCATATAATTAACCCATAGTGGCTCTCCTCTAAACCAGAGATACAAACCTTGCTCTCGGCATCAGCAGCAAACTTGTTTGCAATAACCACATCAGTAGGAAGCAGAAGGGATACTCCTTTTGCCTTGGCCTTCTCAATAAGTGAAGTTGCAAGATCAAGCTTATCTTCCTCTACAAGGGATGAGCCAACTTTATAACCTTGAGCCTTGTAGAAAGTGAAGATCATCCCTCCACCAAGCAAGAGAACATTAACCTTTGCCAAGAGGGATTCAATCACTCCAATCTTTGTTGACACCTTTGAACCACCAACAATAGCAGCGAAAGGCTTCGCAGGGTTCGCCACAGCTCCAACAAGATAGTCAAGTTCCTATAATAATAAAACAAGAAATATTGAGAACTATGCTAAACAAATAAGAAAAATGAAGGAACAAATGACCCGTGTAGTGCAACTTTAGGATAAGAACAAACAGCAAAATACCTTTTGCATAAGAAAACCAGCAACAGAAGGCTTCAAAAACTTAGCCACTCCCTCAGTAGAAGCATGAGCTCTGTGAGCAGTGCCAAATGCGTCATTTACATAGAGATCTGCAAGTGAAGCAAGCTTCTTGGCAAACTCAGGGTCATTCTTCTCCTCCTCCTTATGGAACCTCACATTCTCAAGTAGGAGAACACCTCCATTGGGGATTTCTGCTACCATCTTCTCAACATCCTCACCAATACAGTCATTTGCCATCTTAACCTGTTAAAAGAAAGAGAATGGGGGGAGGAGAAGATGTAAATGAAGGCTTTATACGCGTAAAATCATGGCAGGGAGACTAAACAGGAGGGAACAAGACAAACCTCTACTCCAAGCAGTTCAGACAGCCTTGGCACCAGCGGCTTCAAGCTGTACTTTGGAGTAACACCCTTTGGACGGCCCTGAAAACCAGTTTAGATAAGATAAATTAGCAAACTTTAGCAAAGAGACCAGACCAGCACAAATTATATCCCACGTTAACAAAATAATGATATTAAAATCTTCACAGTGGCACATACATATGGAACAAAATGCCAAATCCAAATTGCCACAGCCCACCCTCAGCTAACCCATTGACTGTATAGTAGAGCATTTGCAAACGTATAGTAGTAATAGGCGAAGAGGTACCATAGACTAATAGAATGAAGAGCTTAAGCCTGCTTTACATGTTAAAGTTTATTTATCCCTTTACATGGACCTAATTAAGAATCAAACAAATTTCTACAAACCAAACAAAATGCCTCGAATAAAAATGATGTCCTAGCATAGTAACATATTACCCATACTTTCTATAAGCTTCCAAAATGTTTTTTTTTTTAATTAAGTAAATAAAGATTTTTTTTTTTTTTTGACAAATTCAAGGCGAAAATAATGGAGAACAGAACAAATACAGTTGCACAAACAACAAAACACTTTACAGCATCTAGAAAACGGAAAACTTGTCAATTGATAACCAACAAGTGGAAAAACCACGAAGTTCAAATAGCTGAAAACTGAAGCAAACGAAATTCAGCGTCACAAGTTGCAAGGAAGTGCAACAACTCAATAAAAATAACCGTTCAGTGCTAATCTAACTTAATCGGAAAAACGCAGTCAGCAACTACAAGGCTTAGAAAGAAATACTTAGTTCTAAAATTCTCATATCTACCAAGTCACAGAGTTCATTCAAGGAATTTTCTCATACACACCGCTATACACCATGAATAGATTGTCTGAGGAGAGAAATCATGATGGCTATGCACTAAAATGAAAGGAATCTCCTCAGTCAAACACAATTGAATAAAAATACTAAGCAATTTAATCAACCAGACGGAAATTGATGTTTGCATGGTATTTATCTTTGATATTCGCGTCCTTGATGAATATAATTACAATTAATCGAAACTCATTTACATAAACTCCGAGATCCGACGAAAGATTGCAATTTCCCAGAATGATGAAGTGAAAACAGGCTTTAACGGGAATTAAAAAAAAACTGATCGAATTTAGATAGATCTGAACGGAGCTAGCCATAAGAGGATGAAAAGAAAATCGCATTTCTCAACCAAAAAAAAAAAAGAAGGAAATGAAAGGGACAATTAACATGAA
The DNA here is from genome assembly GCF_000150535.2 of Carica papaya. Next base: position 32,567 of record NW_019014195.1, on the reverse strand, counting down.
TCTTCGAAGTGATTTAAACCAGAAATCACCCGAAAATGGAAGAAGCAAGAGAGGAGGGGAATCAGGGACAATAACATACCAAATGAGTAGAAAGAATAACTCTAGCTCCACGCTCCATCAAGTACTTGATGGTAGGGACTGCAGCTCGTATTCTAGTGTCATCTGTGATGTTGAAGTTATCATCCAAAGGAACGTTAAGATCCACCCTCACAAAAACTCTCTTTCCTTTCAGATCGGCCTCCGTCAAATCACCTACACTCTTCTTTCTCATCGCCATTGCAATCAAATAACTGCACCAACAAGCACTCTGCAAATAAAAAAGGCAGGCAGTTAGATAGATCGAAACAAACAGAGGTAAACAATCAGTGATTATTTGTGAAGAAACTTACGATGATAGGGATAGGGAGAGGAGAGACGCAGGAGAGGGCGATGAGTTCAATGGAAGAGTAATGAGGAAGGTTCGAGAATTTATAGGGAGAGAAGAAGACAGAATGATGCGTATTCCGATTTGTGTTATTACGGTTTTGCCACTCTGGAACCCTGACCTACTTTTTCTTGAGAGGCATGAATCACGATGGCCTGGCCTGGGCTCGTGAGTCTGTGGTCTGATTCAAACAACAGGCACATCAGCTGGTTTTGATTGTAATAATTATTTTTTTTAATTTTTTATTGAAATATTTAATATTTTACAGATATTAAAAAAAAATCTATTCAACTCATATTATTTAAATTTTAATAAATTTAAAGCAGACATATAATTTGAATTATTTTATTATTATAACTACACTAAAATTATTAATACTTTCTTTTTTCATAAAAAATTAATACTAATATTTTAATTTTCTACTATTAATATTTTTTTCTCTTAATAATACTTTGATCTTATTATTTTCTTGCTATTCATTTTAATTTCTTAATAATTATTTTGTTTTATTTTTATTAGTATCAGCTGTACTGCTTGTATCAATTAGTATAATTAGTTTTCACCAATTTATTTAATTTTAACTAATTTAATTAGTTTTCCACTTAGTACAAAATTTAAACCACATTATACTCAGTAGTAGAGTGGTAAAATACCTATTATTACTAGTGTTTTCTTTGTACAAATATATAATATTATTGTCAAATAGAATAAAATAAAGAGAATTAGTGAAAATTTTGAAATATTTAGAATTAATTTTTATAAGTGAGATAGATAGAAATACAATTATTTTAGCTTATAGAATGGTAAAAAATACATTTTTATCTTTGTTTTTAGTTAAAATTAATTACAAGAATGTTCTATTTGTTACAATAATAAATTATATGACATACTAATTACTCCAACTAAAAGTACAAAGATATAATATAGCGGATGATAATAATATTTTCTTTTCAATAATTTATAATTTAATACATTATGGTTTGAAGTCTTTAGATTCAGTATCTATGATTTAAATTTTTTGATAATTTTGCAAAATTATAATTTATAATTTAATACGAATTGGATTACAATTAAAAATGCAAACTTTTTAAATTAAAACTAAAACTTATCTAATTAGATTATTCTTTTCACTTTTAAAATATCTTTTAATTTAAAATTAACATAAATAATATTTTAAAAAATATTAAAAGATATTATTCTGTTATTAACTTTCTATCAATTTGTACCATATATTTATAATTGAATAAAATATATGCACCTTATGAAGGGAGGATAATGCACGGCATAGAGGAGTTATATTAATCCGATTATGGATCCTATTGATGAAAACTTAGTTCATGCTAGAATTATGGATCATGACATTTTTCTTTTTGGGTATTCTAGTATCTACAATACCCTAAAAGCTCAAAAGAAAAAAGCTTTTAATGTTAAACTCATTTAGTATGGTGAATCGATGCATCTGCCATGACTATGAATTGAAGGGTAAAGCAATAGTTAATCCATATAATCTCTTCAATGATCATCAATGACAAATGGGAAGGCAAGGCTTAATAAAGGATTGGTGAAATCTAATTGTTTTAACTTTAAATCATTCTCCTTTATTATTAAGGCAAAACAGGAAAATTTATGCAAAAAAGAGACTTATCAGATTTGAATAAGCTTGACTTAGAGATAGTACATGTACTAAGTAGTAAAAAGTGTGTGGGGAATGAATGTCAAATGCTGAAGAACTTTTAAATATTTTCAGAAAATAAAAAATGTGAAAAGAGCAATCACGAAGTGGAACAAGCAACATTTTAGAAACACCCAGCAAAATATAAAGTGATTATAAAAGAAGCTGGTTGAATTGTAGGAGGAGCCTATAAAAACCAATCTAATAAAAAAATAATTTATCCAAAATTCTATGGAGACAAAAAGTTTATAAAGATACTGGTGGACTAAAGAGGCTTTAACACCAAATTTTTCGATGTAACTATAGTGGCTAATAGAAGAAGGAATACTATTCATGCAACTAAAGACGAAGAGGGAACCTTGCATATTGAACCAAAAGGAATTGCATAACAATCTATGAATTTTTACTCAAATCTCTTCAAAAGTGGAAATCCTATCTTCCCATGAGATATATACAATTTATTCTAACACATAATAATTTATGAAGAAAATTACAATCTTGCTAGTATTCCTCCATAAAAGGAGATTTATAATAGTACCAAAAACTTAGATGTCCATAAGTCACCTAAACTAGACAGAACACTATAGTTATTAAGAAGGAAGTCATAGAAGTAGCTTGTACCTTCTTCAGGTCGATTATTCTCTTAGAACAATTTAATCAAACAAATATTTTCCTTTTGGCTAAACCTGAAGGGTGTAAACTTATTATGCATTATAGATATGTTTTGTAACGGCCCCGGAAAATATTAAAATGAAATGAGTATTTAAATCATATCGAATGCGGAAGCGAGATCAAAATTTCAATTAACATCCCTTACACGAAAAACCAAACAAACGTACTTAAAATATAAAAGGTTAAACTAACTAAGAAAGAAAACTCGAAAATAAACTATGCGTGTGACTACAGAGTCTCTAGGCATCCCCTTCGTCGTCCTCCTGCGGAACGGGCTCGGGAACCATGTCTTCCTGATCTGAAATGGTTAATTAAGGAATGAGCTACACTAGCCCAGTAAGAACATCACGATATCTCACCGTCACGGAGATAAAGGTGGGTAGAAAACCACAAAAAGACCAATGGAGCATAATTTACAACAAAACCTTTTATCAATAATAAAACTTTTACCATCCACTTACCTTGGTGGAATTTATGAAAACAATATGAGAAAACAATAACATTATCATAATCATTGAATAATCTAAGCTGTAAAGCATAACACTTATCACACCCCTTGTAATACAATCATTGTACAACATATCTTTTTTCTCATTTACCAGCCTACTAGTATCCATGGGGGTCCATAGGGGTTCCGCTACCCGTTAACCTTTAACATTCATAATCAGTTTCCAGGGCCGTCCCCATACCCCGTCCGGTATGGGCGCCAAAACCATGAACCTCAATACCCCGTCCGGTATGAGGGTGAAACGGGCCGTCCCCATACCCCGTCCGGTATGGGCGCCAAAACCATAAACCTCAATACCCCGTCCGGTATGAGGGTGAAACGGGCCGTCCCCATACCCCGTCCGGTATGGGCGCCAAAACCATAAGATCTCCATACCCCGTCCGGCATGTGAGACCACGATCCCGGTAGGGTTCCCTACGGACCCGGTCCGTCCACCATCTCCCAGGATATCTAGTCAGGCTGACCCCCATAATACAATTATCAGTGTATACAATCTTTCATTTTCCTTTTCCTCAATCAACATCATCAATTCACATTTAAACAAGCAAATCGTAATTCATATCAACAGACAACATACAATATCAGTTTTTTTCAGTCATTCAACCCATAATTAGTAAAAACGTAGTATATGCACACAAATCTGTAAAATGAACACATCAAACCCCATAATGCATTTAAAGCTGTAAAACAGTGTAAAACAGACCAAATAACAGTAAATCATCAATCACACTAGACTCGGGCTCCATTAGCAACCTTAAGCAATTTCACACATGCGTTAATTCAAGAAATACCGTTTTATCATTTTGAACTTTAATACCGTGATAGGAAATAGGGTGAGGGGTCCTTACTTGTTTTCGAGATCCGAATACGATTCACAGTGCGCCTGCAGGCTGTCCCTAATTTTCCCTGAATTTTTCTCGGGGAACTGAAACACACTAACAGTACCTGCACGTGTTCCAAAAAAATTCCAAATTAAGCCCAGGGCCTCTTTCGGCCCAAATCGCAACTCCGGCACGGCGGCTCCGCCGTGCTCCGGCGACGGCGCCGCCGCTGGCGGCGGCGAGTCACCTCGGGTTGACTGTTTTTCGGCCGTTTCCGGCCGAATTCGGCCACACTCGCATTGGTCCTTGTCAGAAAACAACCCTAGGGCCCTCGGGGGGCCAAAAAATCACGGAAAAACGGAGCTTACCGGTGGCGGCGCTCTCGGGTGCAGCGGCTCTCCGGCGAGGTTCGTGTTTTGGTGATTCGGCTCCGGTCAACCTGTAGAGAAAAGAAAGGTGATCACGGTGATATAAAAATTGCATCGAACGGAGGCCGGGAAGGGCCTCGTCGGAGGCAAAAACCGAGAGGGGGCGCGGCGGCGCCGCTGGGCTTCGGCCGCGTATTCCGGCCGTTTGGCCGGGATTTCGGCTTCGATTTGGCCATAGGAGGAATCAGTGGGGAAAAACGAGTCGGGGGTATGAAATTTACCTCGATCGGCGGTCGGAAATTTCCCCGGTGCGGCGGCGGGTGGCGGCGGTCGGCCTCTGGTTCGTCTTCTCCGGCGAGCGGCTGGCGGCTAGGGTTTGTGGTCTGGTGTGGGGGTTCTATTTATAACCCCTTGCCTTTTGATCACAGCCGTTCATTTTGTTTTAATCTGGGCCGTTCGTTTTTGATTGAATCTGGGACGTCCGTGCGATTGAATCTGGGCCGTCCGATCGCGTGATTGATCTGGGCCGTCGGATCGCACCCACGCGGATCGCCAACGTGGCTCCTTTCGGAGTGACGCGATCTTGCCACGTGGCAGGCCCTGGTTGGCCGGGACTGCTGACGTGGCTGCTGACGCGGCTGCTGACGTGGCCCCCCCTTTTTTTTTTTTTTTTTTTTTTTTTTTTTTTTTTTTTTTCCTCCTCCTTTCCGGGTGCTACACCATCACAAATTTTAAGTTGTTGGGAAAATTAATCCTTGCACACAATCACGAGATTAAATTGTAGAATAAGAAAAAATAAAAAGATTCAGTAAGTACGCGTACATTCACATATAAGAACAAAAATAAATTTTTTTACTATAAAAATTAAAAACGTTACTAATAAAATTATAAGTTCTTACATAGAGAAAGTTCTAGAATTTTTTTCTAAAATACTATGCAAGATATACACAGAATATCCTTCAGGATATACATAAAATTCTCTCAAGATATACACAAAATATCATTTAGGATACACATAAAACATCCCCATAATCAAACTACATCAATAAATCTTCATTTTGGCTTGAATTCTCTCAATTAACAAAGAAAAGTAACCATCTTATTATATTATCTTTTTAAAATGCCCTCATATAGGCATTATTAAATATTACATATTCCAACCAAGTCTGGGTAATGCTTAAACTTGCTAATGAAGATTGCTTCGGTTATCATATATACAGGATTCTCATGTGTAGACACCTTTTGCACAACTTAAGTACCATGTGACATAATGTCTTGAATGAAGTGATATCTGATATCAATATATTTGGTTCGCTCATGGTATACCTGGTTCTTGGTGAGATATATGATACTTTGACTGTCACAAAATATTGAAGGCTTCTTCTATGCCAACCCAAGATCACTAACCAAACTCTATAGCCAAATAACCTCTTTTGCTACTTCTGTTAGAGCCATATGCTCAACCTCTATGGTAGGCAAGACAACTGTAACTTGTAAAGTCGTCTTATAATTGATAACACTTCTAGGAAGAGTAAACAAGTAACATGTTAGAGATCTCCCATCCAAATTCCCTGCATAGTCTAAATCCACATAACCTACCACTAAGTCACCTATCTTGGTTTTCTCAAATATTAGACCCACATCTATAAGATCCATCAAGTACCTCATAATCTATTTCACTGTCTGCTAGTGTTGTTTCATAGGATACACCATGTACGCCATGTATCTAGTCATTAGATTAACTACATGTGAAATATCAAGACGAGTACAAATAATGGCATACATGATGTTACCTACATCACTCGAATATGGAACACTAGACATATGCTTCAAGTCCTCATCTATCTTCGGAGATATATTTGCAGACAACTTGAAATGGGTAGCGAATAAAGTAGTCACGAGCTTTGTGTTACTCAAGTTGAAACACTACCGTACCTTCTTAATATAGGATTGTTGAGACAATAAAAGTTTTCTAACACTTTTATCCCGAGTGATCTCATTCCCAATATATTCTTTACAACACTAAAATCTTTAATCTCGAACTCATCCCTAACTACTTTTCAAGAATATCAATCTGTGACATGTATTTAGCAACAATAAGCATATCATCCACATGTAACAAGAAATAAACAATAAAATCATCTAATTGCCTCTTATGATATACACAACTATCATAAGCACTACGAGTAAAACCATTATGTATCATGAATGTCAAAGCTCTTATACCACTGTCTAGATGACTGTTTCAAATCATATAAAGATTTTTTAAGTAGGCAAACATGATTTTTCATACCTGAAATGACAAATCTCTTGGGCTGACTCATATAGCTATATTCCTCTAACTCATCATATAAAAAATATAGTTTTTACATCTAACTACTCAAACTCTAAGCCATAAAGAACTACCATAGCAAGTAAAACTCAAATAGAACCATACTTCACAACTATAGAGGACACTTCATTGAAGTCTATAATACCTCGAAAATGTTTATGTTTAATTATATTATAAAACCCCATATTATTTGGGCCCTAAGGGCATTTGAACTCTTTAAATTTCATGTTTTGTTTTCCAAAATAAAATGACTTAAAGTTTATTTACGAATTTTACGAAACTAACGTATTTATTGGTTATTTAATTAAGTAATTATTTTAAATTATTTTGTAATTTGTTAAAATTGCCTAAATTGATTTAAAAAGACTTCAAGAAAATGGAGAAGAAAAACAGTAGAAAAATCCTGCAATAAAAAAAAACTCGCAAGAAGGCTTCTTCATTTACGCGAGCCTTGCATGCTGCTCGCCTGTGCGCGTGCGGCCAGCTCGGGATGTGCATAACTCGGGATGTGCACTTGTATGCACATCCCATTTGCGTGAGGCGCGAGGTGTGGGGTTTACACACAGCTCCGCGTGCCCTGTGTGCGCGCTTACGCATGTAATAGGCTAGGGAAAGCGTGTTGTCTCGGGCAACGAGCATTACCAGTTCAGCGGTGCACCGTTGTCATTTGGGTGGCGTGCCTCTAATTTTCGTACTGCCCTCACATCATCATCGTCACATCGGTCATCCATCAATCGTGTCCATCAGTTGTCGAGTCACACTAACTCACATTTTTCCTTTCCTCTCTCGTCGCAAGATTTTGCTATTTGGTGTAAATCTAACAGTCCTTATTTTTAATAAATAAGGACCCTTCTTCACCATTTTCTCACAACTCTAAATTCATTCATCTATCCACCAAAGAGTTCTAGAGAGAGAGAGCTAGAGAGAAGAGGAAGAATTATAAGAGGGATAGATGTAGGAAAAACTCCAAGGTTTCAATAAGGAATTTAATATTTATTTTTACATACTAAGGATTATTTTCATATTAATTTAATGGAATCTTAATTGGTTGGTTGCATGCTTAAATTTATATGATTATTGTGTTAATCCATGTTCATATGAATGAATACAAGCTAGTTATTTGTATGTCTAAGTATAATGATTAATTTGCATATGATAAATGATCATGCATGTTATATGGGAAGATGAAGTAACAAATCATGATGTTGTATCGTAAACATGAGAAGTATTTATCGATATTGGCATGTATGGTTATAGATGACATGATTCGGTAGGTTTTTTTAATCTTTAAGAAGTTTCTGTTTCTCTCGCACTCGGTATGAAAAGACGTGAGAAGACTGGTTCCTATGGATGACATTGTACCCTCTGACGAGAGTGGTGACGTAATATGATTATAGGGGTCACCTTTGGTGAAGTACGACTGTGACCATAGTTTACATGTAGGATCACCGTGGTTAGTATGGCCATGTTCATAGATTATGTCATAGTTTGACAAGCTGTAAATGTGTTGCTAGTTTAGTGAACCGCAAATTGCTGAAATAATATGAAATGAATCGGTCATTCCACATGGGTAGTTGGAAATTCGTATTGCCCTCAGTAGATGGAAGTCAAAACGACTTCATGCGAAGAATAAAATGAAATCAAAGCATGACATAATTTGTTTGATTTTATCTATGATAGATTTAATTGATGTGATATGATTATGACATGATTTATTTGATATTTCGTTTAATGAAGTAAATTATTTTCATAATTATTAAAATGAACCCTTGACACAATTTCCAACTGTAAGTAATTATGGTATCTTATTCAAGTTTAAATTACTTTTAAAATGTTGATAATGTTATTTAAATACTACTTTTTTTACTGAGTATGTGGAATTCACCCATTTCCATGGTCCCCTCAAATGAATATGATAGTGAGGAATTAATCGTTGATCTACCCCTCAAAGCTTTTGAGGATCCATTGGATCCATGAACCATTATGAGTACATGTTTTGTTCTGCACTTTAATGAGCCCATCTTTTGTAGAGACTTGTACTTAATTTTATTTTCACCTCAGTATTGTAGTATGGGAACTCTATTATTATTTTGTAAGAGATTGTAATATTTTATTCCACTACATATATTAATCTTATATGCACTCATATCTATTTCTGTATATGACACCCTTATGCTTTAATTAATATTCGGGATGTTACAAATGGTATTAGAGCAGTTATGCAAAATAATCCCTTACAATTGAGGTTGTAGTTAGAAAACCACTCTAGAATACTTAGGATATTTCTTATTTTTGAAAACTAGACTACCAACTCGTATCTTCCTTTTCTTTTGTAGGAATGACGAGAGGAAGACCTTTTGTAGAATGAACCGAGAGTTCCGAGGCCTAAGATCATCTTACAGGGCCGAATTTACTGAGCTTTTTCGAGCCATCTAGGATTTAACCATAGTTGTAGGGCAAAACCAAGCAAATCACTGCCAACACCCTTTTTCCCTTGACTATCGCCAGCCGAGAGATCTATCTCCCATAATATAGTTGAGTTTAGGAAACTTAACCCACTCTACTTTGAAGGAGGCCTTGACCCACTTAGTAGCTAAAACGTTGATCTTACAGATAGAGAAACTTTTTTTTGTCTTAGACTTGACTAAGGAATAAAAGATTTTCTTAGCAGCCTTTATGTTAGCTAGAGAAATCGAACACTGGTGGTGGCTTAAGAAAGAAGTCTTATTTACCCCTACCACTTGGGAGGTTTTTATGGATGCTTTATTTGAAAACTTCTTCCCTGTCTATGTTCAAAAAAAAAGAAAGAGGAGGAATTTTAGGACCTTTGCTAGAAAAATATGACGGTTGCCTAGTATGTAGCTCGATTTATCTACCTGCTAAAGTTTGCCCCATTAATGGTCACCTTTGAGAGTTGTAAGGCTAGAAAATTCCTAAAGGGCCTTTAAGCCGATATTACGACCAAGTCACAATGCTGAGACCAAACTCTTATGCCGAGGTGCTGAAACATGCCCACTTGGCTAAAGATCTTATCTCGGTCCAGCACCAATGCATTGCCCATGTTCTTACCCAGCAATAACAACACCAACTCCAGCAACCAAGAAGAAGACTACCTAACCCAGTTAGTAGCCACCCTAATAAATGACCCTGAGTTACCCCTCCTACTTTGCCTCTACCTACTGGACACCTTGCCCGATCTACCTGACCGTGTCAACATTGTAGACACTTGCATGGTGACCAGCCTTATTGGCGTTTGAACAACACCTACTATAACTGTGGAAGCACTCAGTACTTCGTGAAAGACTGTCCCTAATGATCGAAGGACATGGTCAGACTAGTAGCCCAGGGTCGTGTGTACCACCTTGATGAGCTCGGTGCCTTCACCACTCTTGCTGTTATTCAGGATATGTTTTCTATCCATGACATTACTGCTCGAGCTCTAATTGATACAAGTGCTACCCACTTTATTATTTCTTGTTCTTTTGCTTGTAAATTAGATATTAAGTTTGAACCTTTAAATGATGTATTAGTAGTAGAGACTCCCTCTAGAGGTCTTTTAGAAACTCATTGTGTGTATAAAAATTATAAGATAAAAGCTTCAGGAGTAGAATTGTTAATAGATCTTATACTCTTAGATTTTTTAAGATTTGATGTTATCTTAGGTATGAATTGGTTAAAAAAATATAGAGCAATCATTAACTATGAAAGCAAGATTCTAACTCTTCGTTCACCAAAAATAAATTTTTGTTATTTTACTAACTTTTGAATAAACAGGAATATGGATGTTGAACTTGCCGTATATATAATCCCTACTATTTATAACTTTTCGGATGTCTTTCTAGAGGAACTACCTAGTCTACCTCCCCCCTAAGGAGATAGAATTTTCTATCGATTTGTTTCCCACAACTCAACCAATCATAAAGCCTGCTTACCGCATGAGTTGCATTAAACTCGATGAACTTGAGCATCAGCTCTCTGAGCTTCTTATGCAAAGATTAATTTACCCCAGCCCTTTCCCTTGGGGTGCCCTGGTGTTATTTGTAAAGAAAAAAAACAGTTCCCTCCGCTTTTATATTGATTACAGAGAGCTCAATCGAGTGATAGTGAAAAATAAGTATCCTTTATCTCGTATTGATGATCTCTTCAATCAGTTGCAAGGTGTTACAATTTTCTCAAAGATTAATATCATATCTAGGTACCACCGGTTAAAAATGAAAGAAGAAGACATCCTCAAGATAGCTTTTCGATGCTGATACGGTAAGTACGAGTTCAAAGTTATGCCTTTTGGGCTGATTAATGCCTCTGTTGCTTTCATGGATCTTATGAATAGGGTTTTTTGGCATGCATTAGATTAATTCATCATCGTGTTCATTAATGACATTTTAGTGTACTATAAGAGCCACAAAGAACACGCAGATCACTTGTCTCGAGTACTAGAAATCCTCCATCGAAACTATTTGCATCCAAAGTGCAACAAATGCTTTTTTCGGTTGGATTGAGTATTCTTCCTTGGTTATGTAATTTTTGGTGAAAGAGTTTCTGTGAATCCATCCAAGGTTAAAACTATGATTAATTGGAGCCTGCCAATGAATATCCCTGAGGTACGTAATTTTCTTAGTCTGGCTGATTATTATCAGCAATTCATTGATGAATTTTCCAAGATTGCAATTATGTTGACCCGTCTCATCAGGAAAGGTGTACCTTTTGCTTGGGATTATAAATATAATGAAAGTTTTGCTGTGTTGAAGTATCACCTCACCTCTGCTTTAGTGTTGATCCTTCTTGACAATACTAGATGATTTCAGGTTTACTGTAACATATCTCACGTGGGTTTAGGATGTGTTTTGATGCAACACAGTTGGGTAATTGCTTATGACTCCTGACAACTGAAATCCTATGAGCATAGCTACTCCACTCATGACCTAGAGTTAGCAACCACAGTCTTTGCTATGAAGATATGACATCATTATCTGTATGATCAGACATTTAAAATTTATATTGACCATAAAAGTTTGAAGTATATATTTTCGTAGAAAGAATTGAATATAAGATAAAAATGTTGGATGGACCTCCTGAAGGATAATGACTGCAAGATCATTTACCACCCCGGTAGAGGTAATGTGGTTGCTGATGCCTTGAGCCAAAAAGAGTTCACCTTGTTAGCCTAGACAATGGCCTCTAGTTGAAAGTTAGTTGATGCAATGCAAGCACTCTACCTTACCTATTATGACAATAGTGCCTACTTCGCCTAAATTTGGACCTTGCCTGATCTTTTCATGAAGATTTGGGGAGGTCAATCCATTGACGCAGAGATAACAAAAAATATGAGTAAGTTTACTTTTGATGAATTTCCTGATTTTAGGTTCACATATGATATATTGTGTCAATTTCGAGATCGTATTTGGGTCTCTGCTGCTGTCATGATGGATGTTCTCAAGGCTATTCATGCCTTTAAGTTATCCATCCACCTTAGAAGTACCAAGTTGTATCGGAACTTGAGGCATCAATATTAGTGGCCTGGAATGAAGAAAAACATTGTTGACTATGGCTTCCAATGCCTTACTTGCCAGTGAAATAAGGTTGAATACTAGAGACTCGGCGATTTATTACAAGACCTCCCTTTTTTTAAAATAAAAGTAGGAGCAAGTGACCATGGACTTTGTTAATAATTTACCCAGAACCTGTTGTAGTCGCAACGCAATATGGGTCGTAGTTGAAGAGTTGAATAAGACCGCCCATTTTATACCAATTAAAATAATGGACTCCACCAGCAAGTTAGTCCGAAATGTAAGTCAAGGAGATTGTTAGACTTCACAACATTAAGTCATCTATTGTTTTAGACAGAGATCCCCGATTAA
>NW_019014195.1:5466-19781 GCF_000150535.2 Carica papaya | reverse complement strand
GATATGTTATGCATTTGTGTCTTCGACTCTAGTGACAGCTGGTATGATTACATTCGTTATGTGATTTTGTTTATAATAACAGTTATAATTCCAACATTGGTATGACTCTATATGAAGTCGTATATGGTAGGCCCTGCCATTTCCCCACTTGCTGGAACAAAGTCAGGAACCAGCATCACTTGGGAATATATTACATTCAAGAAACCATTGAGAAAGTCGCTATTATTCGAAAGAACCTAGCCACCGCTTAGAGTCACCAGAAAAGCTACCCAACAACTGTAGAAGACGCTTGGAGTTTGCTGTTGGCGATCATGTTTTCCTTAAGATTTTCCCTTACAAGAAAAAAATACAGTTTGGTAAGAAGGGTAAGTTGAGCCCCTGTTATGTGGGACCTTTCAGATCGTGGAACGTATCGGACCTATAGAGTATCACTTTGCTCTACCCCTAGAGTTTACGTGTCTGTATGATATTTTTCATGTCTCTATGCTCATTAGCTACCACCCTGACCCTTCTCACATCATTCATCACCAAGAAATGGAGGTCTAAGCATACATGACTTACGAGGAGCTCCCTGTGGAAATTATTGGTTAGACCGATAAAGTTCTGCATAACAAAAGTATCTCGATGGTGAAGGTGCAGTGGCAACATCACACTCCAGAAGAGGGCACTTGGGAACTGGAGAGTAAACCATGAGAGAAGTTTTCTCATTTATTCATGACAAATTTGGGGGACTAAATTTTCTAAAGGTGGGCGGAATGTAACACCTCGAAAACCTTTGTACTTAATTATATTATAAAACCACTAATTATTCGAGCCCTAAGTGCATTTGAACTCTTTAAATTTCATGCTTTAATTTCCAAAATAAAATAATTTAAAATTTATTTAAAAATTTTATGAAACTAATGTATTTATTCGTTATTTAATTAAATAATTGCTTTAAATTATTTTTAAAATTTTTAAAATTGTCTAAATTGTTTTAAAATAATTTTACAAAAAATAGAGAAGAAAAACAACAGAAAACTCCTGCATAAAAAAGCTTACAGGAAGGCCTCCCCATCTGTGCAGACCCTATATGTCGTTTGCACATGTATGTGGCCAGCTCGGACGTGCGCATGTGCGCACGTCCCATCTGCGCGGGGCACGAGGCACGCGGTCTACACGCAAACGGGTGTGTGGCTCTACACGCCTTGTGCGAGAGCTTGCGTTCGCATTAGGCCTCGGCCTATGTATAGGGTAGGCTGGGGCAGCACGCACTGCCTCAAGCAGCATGCACCGCTCCTTGGGGGGAGTGCATAGCTGGTTGGGCACCGTGGCGTCGTTGTTTAGGTGGCATGCCTTCAATTTTTGCACCATTGTCACATCGTTGTCGTCACTCGGTTATCCATCAGTCGCGTTGGTTAGTCATCATATCGCATCAAGTCACCTTTTTCTTTTCCTTTCTTGTCACAAGATTTTGCCACTTGAGACAAATCTAACGGTCCCCATTTTTTATAAATAGAGACCCCTCTTCACCATTTTCTCACTACTCCAGCTTCATTCTTCCATCTACCAAAGATTCTAGAGAAAGAGAGAGCTAAAGAGAGAAGAGGAAAGACGTAGAAAAAATTTCAAGGTTTCGGTAAGGAATTTAATATTTATTTTTACATATTAAAGGGTATTTCTAAATTAATTTTATGGAATCTTAATTGGTTGGTTGCATCCTTAAATTTATATGATTTTTATATGTTAATGCATGTTATATGAATGAATATAAGTCGGCTTAACTATAATAATTAATTTGCATATGATAAATGACAATGCATGTTATATTGCATGATGGTAAGATAAAGTAACAAAGTGTGATGTTGTATCGTAACATGAGAAATATTTATCATATTGGTTTGTATGGTTATAAATAACATGATTCATTAGCTTTTTATCTGTGAGGAGTTTCTGTTTCTCCCCATCTGATCTTAAAAGCCATGAGAGGACCACTTCTTATGGATAATTGTGTACTCTCTGATGAGAGTAGTGATGCGATATGAGTATAGGGGTCACCTTTGGCGAACTATGACTGTGACCATAGTTTACATATAGGACCATTGTGGTTGGCATATGTGTGATCATATATCGTGTCATGGTTTGACATGCCATAAATGTGTTGTTAGTTTACTAAGCCGTAAATTGCTAAAATAATATATAATGAATTGGTCATTCTACATGGGTAGTTGGGAATCCGTATTAAGCTTACTAAATGGAAATCGGAACGACTTTGCGTGAAGAATAAAATGAAATAAAAGTATGACATGATTTATTTGATTTTTTCTATGATAGATTTAATTCATATGATATGATTATGGTATGATTTGACATGATTGATTTGATATTTTCTTTAATAAAGTAAATATTTTCATAATTATTGAAATGAATCCCTGACATGATTGCTGATGGTAAGTAATTATGGTGTCCTATTCAAGTTTAAATTACTTTTAAAATATTGGTAAGCTTATTTAAATACTGCTTTCTTTACTGAGCATGTGGAACTCACCCTTTTCATGCCCCCTCATATGAAGACGATAGTGAGGAATTGATCATTAATCTACTCCTTGAAACTTTTGAGGATCCTGTGGATTCGTGAACCGTTACGAGTGCATGTTTTGTTCCGTACTCTTATGAGCCCATCTTTTATAGTGGCTTGTACTTAATTTTAGTTTTGCCTCAGTATTGTAGAATGGGAACTCTATTATTATCTTTTATAAGGGATTGTAATATTTTATTCCGCTGCATGCATTAATCTTATATTCACTTGTATCTGTTTGTGTATCTAGCACCCTTATGCTTTAATTAGTATTCGGGATGTCACAAAGTCGATCACTTTTGTTTGAGTAAAGTCTTTAGCTACTAACCAAGCCTTCTATCGAGGTGCTTCTACCCCTTGAGTACTTATTTGTAATATTTTATCTTTAATCCCTCTAATAATGACAAAAGCTCCCAAGTATGATTTTTGTGAAGTGACTCAATGTCTTCACCCATAACATCAACCCACTAATCTGTACTTGAACGAAAAATAGCTTCTTTATAACTACCATATTCTTGCAAATCAAATGTCTTTGTAACTATTAAGGTATATGCAACAAGATTTTCATGCTTTTAGTTTAGTTTGTCTTCTCTCCCTGCCTATTCCAATGTTATGATTGATGTGGATTAGGTGTATTACCTTCTTGATTAAGACCTTGCACCTTATTGAACTAATTATTAGAGTATCGACCTCTAGCTCTACTCATAATCTGACACCGTGATCTAATTTTGCCACTGTTTTCTCTTTTTGACTTTTTAATGAAGTAGACTCATTAAATGTCACATCTCTGCTGATAATAAATCTTGGATACTTTGAATCACTATTTCGCAAACTGTAACCTTTGACTCCATATGTATACCTTTGAAATATGAATTTTTTTGCCCTCTACTCAAGCTTACCGTCCCTCACATGAGTATAAGTAAGATAATCAAACACTTTCAACTAAAAATAATTAGTAGGTGAACCAGACCATACCTCAAAAGGAGTTTCGTACTTAATAGTTATAGATGGAGATCTATTAATTAAGTAACAAGTAGTATTAACATCTTTAGCCCAAAATTCATGTTCCAAACTTGAATGGGACAACATGTTTCATGCTCTATCATAATGTGTTATGTTCATGTGTTTTGTAATACCATTTTGTTGTGTATTTCTACACAAGTACAATGTCTCACTATGCCTTTTATCTTGCAGAAATCATTAAACATGTGATCATAAAATTCCAACCCATTGTTAGTTCTAAGACACTTGATTTTCCTCTCTATCTACTTTTCAATCATGGTCTTCTATTAGAAAAATGTTAGAAATATCTCTCTTTTAGACTTTAGAAAGTACACTTGATTAATTAAAGTCATGAAATACCTAATACCACTCTTAGAGGAAATTCTGCATGGACCCAATAAGTTAGAATGGATATAATCCAACTTATCTTTGGTATTATGCACTGCCTATTTGTTGAACTTCACTCTGATCTATTTGCCAAACACAATGTTCATAAAAATGAATGGCTTCCTCTTTATACCCATTCAAGAAATTCTGTATGCTTAAAACAGATAATCACTTATCACTCATATAACCTAGACATAAACGCCATAACTTAGCCTGATTTTGAAGAGAGAATGTTATTGTATTTAGTCTTATTATAAATGGGGATAGTTGCACCAACGTTGCTAGTACTACCCTAGTTGATAAACTTGGATTAACATACACCCACCATCCTCACCCTTACAACTTACAGTGGTTGACTAATTATGGAGAGATGAAGGTGACTAAGCAGGTATTAATTTCCTTCTCTATTGGGCGATACACTGCTAAAGTACATTGTGATGTTATGCCCATGCATGCTAGTCACATCCCATTGAGAAGACCCTGACAGTATGATAAACATGCAACTTATAATGACTAAAGGAATCGTTGTTCCTTTAACATGAACAGTCAAAATTTGACACTTGCACTGCTATCATCTGAGGAGGTATTCAAAGATCAGCAGTAACATAAAAACTCCATAAAGTCTGGAGAAAATGAAGGATTGAATAACATGAAGAGAGAATGTTACTCTATGGAAAAGAAAGAGCTAAGGAGGCCGTCTTTCAAGAAAAAAATATTAACTCACCATAAATCTTCTTTGTTTAATAGTATTGTTTTGCAGGATATTTTTTCAAAGAAAACAAGATTAGTGAAATCTCTACATAAGAAGTGTCCAATTCGAGGACAAATTATTTTTGAAAGGGGAGGGGATGATGTGAGCATGGACATGAACCATAAAGAGAAAACCCCATCCAAAGAAAGAGGAAAACAAGCCCAATCAATTAACCTAAGGGCATAATGGTCTCATCAACTTTTTTCAAGCACATCATGGAAAGGGGGAAGACCATATCTATCATAGTTAGGAATTTAGGCTTTAATTTTAATTAATGTCCTATATAATTGCACCTAGTTAAGAATTTAACTTTTTTTTAATTAGTTTCCTATGTAATTGCACCTAGTTAGGCATTTAGACTTTAATTAATTTCCTATATAATTGTAATTTTAAATTAGAAGATTTTTATTACCTTTTTTATTTATATGACCTACCTTATAAATAGACCATCGAGTCTTCATTGTAAGCATTAAGAAATTACCTTAATAATATTAAAAATATTTCTTTTAAAGAGAGGTGGTTCTACTATCTTATTGAGTAATGAGTGGATCTACTTATTAAGGTACGATCTTGTGGTGTTTTCTATTCTATTTCTTTTATTTCTAATTACTTTATTTCCTGTCATTCTTAAAAGTGGGTTAAATAGGGAAGGTTTCTATAGGATTAATTCCTTTGATGTCTTTAGATGAAATTACGTGAGTTCCTGATCACATTGGTTGATCTTACGTTCTGTATCAGTTAGTTTTGTAAAGATATAAGAAGACAAACTTGATACTGAATTGGGAGAAATGCCACTTCATGGTGACAAAAGGAATAGTTCTTGGACATAAAATTTTTGAAAGAGGAATTAAGGTAGATAAAACAAAAGTGGAGGTTATAGTAAAGTTGCCACCATCAACAGATGTCCGAGTTGTTCAAAGTTTCTTAGGCCATGCGGGTTTTTATAGAAGATTTATAAAGAATTTTTCAAAAATAGCCAAACCTTTAAGTAATTTACTTATGAAGGATACTAAATTTAACTTTGATGATTATTTGCAAGCCTTTAACATGTTGAAGGAAAGCTAGTGACAGCCCTTGTGATTGTAGCACTAGATTGGAGTGAGCCTTTCGAGTTATGTGTGATGCTAGTGACTATTTAGTAGGAGCTGTCCTTGGGCAAAGGAGAGAGAAAGTTTTTAGAACCATTTATTATGCTAGTCATACTCTCACAAGCACACAACTCAATTATAGTATAATTGAAAAGGAGCTCCTAGCAATTATTTTTGCATTTGAGAAATTTAGATCATCTTTAATAGGTTCAAAAATAATTATTTTCACTAACCATAAAGCTTTGAGGCATCTTTTTGCTAAAAAGGACTCCAAATTGAGATTAATTCGTTGGGTGTTGCTACTATAAACAAAATATATATAGTAAAAATTTGTCAATACAAAATCCTTTACAAAATATATGAGTTCCCAATTACACATATAACTGAGACCATAAGTGGTAACAAAATACAAAATACAAAAGAAGACCGCTTTTATCATTATGTAAATGAACTCATTAGAGTGTGGAACAAGACATGCACCCGTCAATGATCATGGATCCACGGGTTCCAAACAAACTTCAAGGGGTAACTTGGCGAATAACTCATCACAAACATCATCTTCAACATCATTTGTGAGGGGGACCAACATAGAAAGGGGTGAGTTTTATGAAACTCAGTAAGGCATACAGTATTTGTAACACCCAACATTTATTTTTTTATAAATATAATTATTTATTAATTGAATTTATTTTATTTTATTTTGATTTAATAAAAATAAAAATAATAATAAAATGAGTGAAAAATTAGTTAAGGATTTAATTGAAAATAGTTTTAGAAAAAAGGAGTAAAAATTTAGGTTCTGGGAGTATTTTTTAAAGAAAAATCAGAAACCGGAGGTCAAAACGCAATTTAAAAAACTTACGCCACGTTAGATGCCCGGTCAGCAACCCCAACCAACCAGGACGCGCCAGTGGCAGAGGCGCTGACGTGGGAGGCCACGCGGGGCGCACAGACAGCCCAGATTAGATCGCGTACGGACGACCCAGATTGAATCGCGATGAGCGGTCCAGATTCACTCCCTATTTAATCGCGATCGGACGGTTCAAATTAAAAGTGATGAACGGCCCAGATCAAAAGCAGATGGGTATAAATAACCCCATCCGTACCAAAACCCTAACCCTAGCCGTTAGAGCTCCTCGCCGGAGAAGACAACCCAACCGCTAGGGAGTCGACTGCCACCATCCGCCGCCGCACCGGAGTAATTTTCGACTGCCAAACGAGGTAAAAAAATTTTCTGTAGTATGAAATTTAATTTTAAACCCACCCATGGCCAAATCGAAGTGAAAGAACTGGCTAATTGGTCGAAAAACGCTGCCGAAGCTCGGCAGCGCTATCGCGGGGTGTTTCAGAAAATGCTTTTGATGAGCCCATTCCCGATTCCCATTTGATGTAATTTTTCAACCGTTGTGATCACCGTTTCCTTCTCTACAGGTTGATGAGGCAAAACACCCAACTGCAACGTGAGACGGAGGAGCCGCCGCACCGGAGAGCCCCACCGCCGGTGAGTTTTAGGTTTTTTACGTTTTTTCGACCAACCAAGGGCCCTAAGTGTGTTTTCTCACAGGAACTGATGCAAATTTGGCTGAATTTGGCTGAAAATGGTCGAAAACAGCCAATCCGAGGTGGGTCGCCGAAGCACGGCAGAGCTACCGTGCCAGATTTTCGAAATTGGCCGAATGGGCCCTAGGACTGATTTTTAGATTTTTTTTAGACATTTGTAGGTACTGTAAACGCGTTCCAGTTCCTGAAGAAAAATTCAGAAAACCCAGGGACCGCCCGTAGGCGTAGTAACCATTTAGTTTTCGGCGTCAAATCAGGTAAGGACCCCTCACCATATTTCCTATCATAGATGTGAAGTTTTTAATAAATAATAATACAGTCTTTTGTACAAATTAGATAGATATGCATAATTAATTACGGATTTCTAATGGAGCCCGAAATCGGACATTGTTCTCTGTTAATTTCTGTTGATTTATTTTATAGTTTAAAGGCATAATAGTATCTAGTTTTAGAGTTTTAAATGCATGTATTACTGTATTACTTGACTACTGTGTGATTTTGGGATTTAAGATATGATTGTATTACTGGGTGCATGTTCATTGTTTATGTGATTATGTTTAATTTGGTAACAGAGATTATGGATAAACAGGAAAGGGATGTGATCTAATAAACAGATAAGGTGACAGCCTCACTAGATATCCTGAGAGATGGTGGATGGACCGGGTTCATAGGGAACTATATCGTAAACGTTGCCTCATACCGGACGGGGTATGCAGACTTGGTCATTTGGCACTCATATCGGACGGGGTATGGAGACGGCCCGCTTCACCCTCATACCGAACGAGGTATTGAAGTTTAATGTCTTGGTGCTCATACCGGACAGGGTATGGGGACGGCCCTGGAATTAAGATTGTTAAGGAAAATGGTTCACGTGTAGCGGGGACACCCCTATGGATCCCCATGGATACTAGTAGGCTGGTGAAATGAGAAATGGTGATGATAGTTATTGTTAATGAATATAAATTTATGATATGTTCTATATTACTGATTGTGTATGAAGTTATGATCTGTATGATGTTATTATCTTTATAAGTTATTTTCATAAATTCCACAATGGTAAGTGAATTGTAAATGGTTTTATTTATGATAAACAAATTTATTTAAATTTAGTGAGCTACACAATGGTTGTTTTTTATTTTCTACCAACCTTTACTTCTGTGCCGACGATATAGTGTGATGTCCTTATTGGGTTAGTGTAGCTCACTCCTTATTTAACCATTTCAGATCAGGAGGACCTCGTTCCCGAGCTCAATCCGCAAGAAGGCTGCGAGTAGAAGCTAGATACTTTATAGTTTCCTTCATTTTTTCCATTTCTCGTATTTCTTACAGAGAATTTATTCTATGATGTTTGTTTAGTACTTTTAAGTTATCATGTAAGGGATGTTAACCTTAACCTTTATTTCGCTTCCGCACCCAAATTATTATATGCATTTCTTTTTAAATTTCCGGGATCGTTATAGTATTAAATTGACATAACTAAGAAATTTTATAGAATTAAAAATGTTTAAGAAAAATTCATTTTTCTACTTATCATTTACAACGATCCATAGAAGTAGATTTGATTTAAGAAAATTTTTGATATCATGATCATCAAATAAAATAATAATACAGATAACTCATCGAGTGAGCAAATCAAACAAATCATAATAATAACTGTTATTAAGTCTTTTACCATACTTTACGCGAAGTCCGTTACGAGTTTTTATCTATTGGCTAATACGGACTCCCAACTACTACTGTGGTGACATTGATGATAATTTATGACCTGCTCAACTACAACATATTTGCGGCTCACTACACCATAACTGATTTGTGGTTCACCACAACATAGCTAATTTGCGACTCACTATACCATAGCACGATCTATGACCACGACTTTGCAAACCTTTGTGATTCTAAAGATTATGACCACGACCACACTTCTTCACAGTGGTCCTAGGATCTCCTATGCGCTTTCACGTCGTCATCTACAGAGAGTGGTCATCTCACATCTCTTCAGACATGAGGAGGACAAAAGAAGTAGATAAAATAGTCTAATGGATTAATTCATGTTTCATGTATCTATTCATGTTTTCCATGCCATGTCAATAATTTCATGTGATTCCTTGTATCAATTGCATTTCAATTCGTTCATAAAATAACAAACTAAGCCTTTACATAATGCATGTATATTTAAAACAACATTATAATTAAAAACTCATCACACCCTCAAAATCATGCCACAATCATGCAATAAAATTAACATTCATTTCTTTAAAAATTATGCCACAATCATGCAATAAAAATCAACATTAATTTTTTTATTTCTTTTCTAAAAATACCTCTTATAATGTGTAAGAAAATATTGAATCTCTTACCAATTACTGATAACTCTTTGTAAGTTTGTCCCTTTTTCTTCTCTTTTTCATTTTTCTTTGTTTAATTCTCTCTCTCTAGAATTTTAATCTTTGAGGGTGAAAATGGGTGAGGAAGAGTAGTGGAGGAGGTTTTTATTTATAAAAGAAGAGAACTGTCAGATTTGCAACAAATGTCGTGAATATGTGAGGAGAGAGAAATGATGATGTCATCATGATTCATCTAGCCAAGGAGGGGCATAACTCGTAAGGTGGCACCGATGGCGGCAATGGCAGCGCGGGGCTCGAAGTGCCACACGCAGTCCAGGTCTACGGCGCACAACAAGCTAGTCTGCTCGATCGGACGGCGCATTGACGCAAGTGCAATGCGAGGTCTGCGCATGCATAGGTTGTCCTATGCGGCTGCATCACACAGGCGAGCGTGGAGCTGCCTGCTTGACATGATAGGGCTACACACGATATCCGAGCGTGCAGGGCGAGTGCTAGGTCGCACGCGCCTAATGTGCGTGTTTGCGCGAGGGATTCACGCGTAGACTGGGTGTGACGTGGGCGTTTGGCTGATGGGGCGTGCACCTGCGCGCACGCCCAGCTGGCTTGGCATGCGAGTGTCCCTCGTGTGGGCTAGGCTTTTCCCATTGTGTTTTCCTTCCAAAAATTTTTCCTTTCTCTTTTATTTTGAATTTGTTAATAATTTAAAATAAAATTTATGATAAATTAAGGAAAAATGGCAAAAATTCAAAATAAAATAAAATAATTTTCCACTACAAAAATTTAATGGCTAAAGGCCCGAATAAAATGGAGTCTTAATACTACATGAAGCGCAAAGGTGCGGGGTGTCACACTAGTTGTGATCGTTACCAACATACATATAATATCTAAAAAAGGGACGAAATTCCCCTAACCAATATTCATGTGTGCAAAATATTTGATGTTTGGGGTACAGACTTTATGGGACCTTTTCCATCTTCATACGGGAATTAGTATATTATTGTAATTGTTGATTATGCGTCAAAACGGGTAGAAACTATAACTACAAGAACCAATGACTCAAAAATTTTAGTTTAATTCCTCAGATAGAATATTTTTACAAGATATGGAACCTTTAGAGCTATTATTAGTGATGGTGGAAAATATTTTTATAATCACCAATTTAGAGAGTTGTTAAAGAAATATGGGATTAGACATACGGTTTCTACAGCTTATCATGCACAAATAAGTGGACAAGTAGGAGATCCTAACCAAGAGGTAAAAAGAATTTTAAAGAAAACTGTTAATGCTTCTAGGAAAGATTGGACAATCAAGTTAGATGATGCATTATGGGCGTATCAAACTACTTCTGAAACACTCATTTGTTCATCACCATTTAGGTTAGTTTTTGGTAAAGCTTGTCACTATCTAGTTAGACTTGAGAATAGAGATTATTGGGCTACTAAGTTTTTAAATTTTTATATTCAAAATAAAGGTGATAATCGTTTGTTGCAACTAAATGAATTAAAAGAGTTTCATCAATGGGCATGTAAGAATGCAAACATTTACAAGAAGAGGACAAAGGATTGGCATGACAAGCAAATTGTAAAAAAGAGTTCATACCAGGTCAAAAGGTGCTACTTTATGATAGTAAGTTGATGTTATTCCCTAGTAAACTTAAATCCAAATGAGAGGACCATATGAAGTGGTAAGTACTTTTGACTTTGGAGCAATTAAGATCAAATATAAAAAAATATGAAGATATTTTTAAAATTAATAGGCAAAGGCTTAAGTCATTTTTTGAAGGGCGGTTCAATCCAGCAACCGAAGCCTTTAAATTGAGAGACTAAGCTCTAAAAGAAAGTCAAGCTAACGACTATAATTTAGAACTACTTCTCTACCCTTATATTAATCATTTTTTTTTTAATTTTTAAGAGTAATTATTTCATTATTTTCAATATATTTTGTCAATTCTAAGTGCTATGTTCGGTTTAAGGCATGGGGTTACTTCTGGATTTGTCTTGTGGGATAGTCTAAGTAAGTTTTCTCACTTGACAGGGTTTGGGAGGTGTTAGACATGACAAACAACAGAGGGCAGCAAGCTACATGAGCATCTACATGGTCATGCAGTCGCTCATGCACATTCAGACTTAACTAAGAAAGAGGGATAGTAAAGTGCATGACCATCTGTATGGGCAATTGCATGCCCATGTCTTTAAACTTTAAAAAAATTAAAAATTTAATTTTAACTATTTAAAAAAAGACGAAAATCTTCACTCTTCTTTTTAGTTTTGTTCTTTGCAGCTGACACCCACAATACCAAATATCGCCACTGTTAACCAATATGACCGTCGTTCACTAGCACCTTGCCTCACCGCTATCGCCACTAGTCACCAGTCGCGCGCAACGTTCAATTTTATGAATAGTAACCTAGCCGCGACCCTCCAACAAGTGGTGCTCTAGTTGTTATGCAAGGTAGCATAATCGTTCTCCAACAAACTCATCACTGTCACCCAATCCCTCGTCGTTATCCAACTATTGCATGCGCAACAGACCGATACTCACCGTTGTCCACTAGTCGCCAGCAATCGCAAACTGCGCACGATTCCCTCTCACGATTTTGTGAACATTAGATAGCCATCGTAGAACTCAACCATTCAAACAATATTTCCCTGCCATCTTACAACGCATTCCAATTCATTCACCTATTGCAAACCTCAACAGATTTCGCGATTTTATTTGCCTAAAAATAATCTCTGTTCATTCACAACCTTAGTAGCAGAGATTCGTCCATACTAGTTTTCAAGCATGCATCCCAAACAAATGAAGAAAGTAGCACATAAACTTATAAATAGAGGAAGAGACAATGCTACACCCGTCCAGCCCACAGTAGGATCAACTTTAATTCAATTTATCAATATGGAACAACGGGAAAGGTGTGTGAAACTAAAAAAATCAATCAATTGGCATCAACAGCTACCTCCATCTTGAAACCTTACACCACTTGAATTTATTTTTTATCAGATTTCTGTGTTGATAGAAAATATAGGATTGATAAGATTTTTCAACATGTAAAAGCCCTCATATATATCATGCATTAATAATAGAATTTTTGAGCATTGTTAAATTACGACTTAACGTGTATAATTGCAATGATCATGATATGATTAACTTTAGGATGTACAACAGAAATTTTTCTATTCCTTTACTAAAAACAGATAAGGTCTTTGGGTTCCCGAATGATGGCCTTAAACACCTTAAAGCAACTAGTGATGAATAGTCATTTTTTTCACCTAGTGAGGTATGGAGAACATATGCACCTAATGTAGAAAATTTTAGAGCTAGCCGATCTTGAGCATCTAGTTTTCTTAAACCTTCACACAAGTATATCCATCGTATGCTCAACCACATTTTCTTCGGGAGAGAAACTAGCAATGAGGGTCACTTATTTTGATTTATTTTCTTTAGTGAATGAAAAATGGTATAAAGGTAAATGGAGGAGCATTTCTCCTATATCATTTTATCCCCTAACAAACCATCAAAAAGGTGATATATTAGATGGGGGAATGATAACTGCTATTGCAAATCATTTGGGAATTATTGAGTTAAAAACCCCATCGGTAGGCATTTAATTTATAGATTTAGAAGCATTGAGAGCTATGCATTTGTGTAGCAAAGTAGGGGACTGATATTGTTTGCCAGATGCAGATGGTCACCAAACTTACCAAATTGAGGATTTAAATAAAGATACAACTACCTCCTCTTCATCTATTTCTCTTAAACAAATCTTGTCTTCAATTGAAATGTTAAATACTAATGTAAATTCCAAGTTTGAAGAGATTTCAATTATCCTTTATAGCCACAGTGATCGCTTGGATAGAATTGAGCAAAAATTGGATGATTACATGGAAGAAGATAACCAAAAACATTCTTCCCTATCGCATTAGAAGTGATTGCAAATAGTTTGTCTTCACAAAAAAATTTCAGGGGAGTATTCTATACTCTAATGCTTAAATTTTTATTATCTCATTTGATTATTTTTCTTAGTATTGAGGACAATGCTTATTATAAAAGTGTGGGGTGGGGTAATTGAAAATTTTGTGAATTCATGTATACTTAGCATTGTGTTTATCAAGCTTGAGCTTGTTGTTGAATTGCTAAACTTAAGTGTTGGAGAATTTTAACGTACTAATAAAAATCCTTTATTTCAATCTTGTAGATCTAGTACATTCCATGGATTTCATCTTTATTATAAGTGATTTAAATTTTTTAAAAGTTTTAGAATTTCTTGTATTATATTGATATAGAGATTAACCTTGTGAACATTTTAAGTAGTATTAGTTCTTCTTTTTACTAACTTTTGTGTTCCTTATACTTTCTTATTTGTCCGTATTTTCTCAAAAAAAAAAAAAAAAAAGAAGTTAAAAAAAAAACACCATAAAAAAGTTGCTCCGTTGATCACTTAATTTTATACCACCAAATGGTGTAACATAGCAGTTCATTGCTATACTAGCTTAACTAAAGTTTTCAAGTTTAAGCCCTAGAACGTAGTTGCCTCTAGTAGGAGGGCTTACATCTTAGTGAATTAATTTATCTCAAAAAATAAAATGGTAGTTATGAATAGAGCTAGTAGCCACTTAGAGTTGTAA
>NW_019014194.1:18448-30434 GCF_000150535.2 Carica papaya | reverse complement strand
TCTAAAGTTATAAGACAATTGTAAGAAGCTAAAGATATTTAATATTTGAAGAGTTTATTTCCAAATACAGTTCACAGAGTATCAATCAAAGAATTCACAGCACATGCTGAAAATTTAAAAATATCCCTTGGAGTAAAAATTCTAAAACACTTCTCAACTAAATTTGAAAAATCAGTATCATTCCTAGTAATGCTATGTTACTGTCTGCTTTCAGTTCCAGAGAAAAATCCAAATATAACAATGGAACAAACATGAAGAAGATCGAAGCAAAGAGGGGAAAGTTAAAGGTGCTCCTTAATCAAATAGAAAAGCAACTCACTTTTATAAGAACCCTGATTAAGTAGGCAAACCATACAAGAATTACAATGAAACGAGTCATGCAAATGGGGCTCCTTCAAATGATGACAAAACTCTGAAAAATCAGAGAATAAGTACCTCAGTAGTGCTTCAGCACAAAATTACAAGCCAACCAATACACTGCTACTACGCCTGGTCACAATGCGCAGAAAATGTGAAACAAGGAACTACCGATTAGGCACACATCTTCACCTAATCGTTTTCATGGTGCACATATCCAGTAACTAAAAGCATAATATACTGACCTTCTATCTGTTATGATATTCTATCTTAGACAATCTAAATGTGTAGATATCTTTGCTGAATTTTTCCTTATTATGCCAGTTCTATGATTCAAACTGGCTGCAAGAGGTTCACTGTGGAACAATCAGGAGGATCTTTTCTTCTGAGAAACTTGCCCTATAAACGTTTCCTCTGAGCAGTACACTCTTGTTGGCCTCCTGAACATCAGAAGGATCTTTGCATAACAATTTCAGGTCAGCAGCACCCATCTTAATCGGCCAATGTAGAGGAATTCTTCTCCGACCGCATGTATCAATTCCAAAAAGCATAGTATACTGACTTTTTACCTGTTATGATATTCCATCTTAGACAATCTAAATGTGCAGATATCTTTGCTGAATTTTTCCTCATTATGCCAGTTTTATGAGTCATTGTACCAAGAAGAAAGATACTTAAACTGGCTGCAAGAGATTCACTTTGGAACAATCTTCTTAGAAAAGTACCTTTTCCTCCGAGAGCAGTGAGATTAATTATTCAAATACCAAATTTAGAAGTAAATTCATAAAACAAATCTAGAATGGAAATCTATTAATTACATAAAGTATTTGCTAGACCAAAAATATTGCCACTCAGAAATGGTTTGATACTTATGAAGTCTTATTACCCATTTCACCAACTATTAAAACAAATAACCAGCAAAAAATATAGAACAAGCAAGAGACTGTAATGAAGTTGAGCTAGCATATATAACAGAATTTTCTAATACATTAAATCTCTGTCTCTAATAGCCTATTCTGGTAAGAAGTTCAAGGGAGGATTACAAAATATGCAGACCCAGAAGACAAATGTTTATACGGCTATATATATATATATATATATATATATATATATGCCATATAAAATTCATCCAAAAAGAAGCATCTTAACCCCAAACCCAAATCCTGTAACAAAAACAAAAGCATCAAGACTAATCATCATCCCTATCCCAATCCCAAGCCTGTAATTCCTTCCCCAGTAAGAAATTAACAAAAGCATCTACACAAGCATACTGAACCTGTTCATCACTAAGCCAGTAAGCCTCCCAATTACTCCTCCGAATCCGACTCGGTTTCTCCGCACCCTCGAAGACCAACAACTTCCTGCGCAACCCCCTCCTTTCCTCGGCAACATCCCGAAGCTCAATAACCCTCGAAACAGAAACTTCATGCACCGATTACCATAACAGAGACTCATCATTGTAATTCCGAACTCCCACAAACGTGTTTCTCTCATCATCGAGGAATCGACGGAGATAGGAGGGAACCGAAGAGGCATGAATGAGTTGAAAAACAAGACAATGACGACCAATGCAGAGTTGCAGGGTGGCGGCTTTAGGGTTACAGGAGGGAAACCATTGAACTCCGAGGCCTATGATAAGTTTGTGTCGGCGAGTTCGGTGTTTGCGAAGGAGATGATGGAGCCAGGATCTTGCGACAGAAGATTTTGAGGTGACTTTGGTGATGATGGAGTAACCGAAGAAGTTGACTGTGAATGTTCTTTCACGATGTGGGTTAGGATCATTGTGGGGTTGTATGTTTATGAACTGATCATTCATGGTGATTCTCTCTATCCTCTGGTTATGGAGTCGAGGGTTTGCAGAGAACTGGTTAATCAAATGCAAATGAAAATCCAATCCTCATATCCATGTATTAGAGTAGAGCTTTATAATTATATGTATAGTAGTTATATAGGAATAATGATTAAGAAGAAAACGTAGTAAACAAGAAAGACCTGCTACTATTACAACTACAGAACATAAAACGACAGCGTTTTATTAATAATATTTATAGTTATATAGAAATAATAATAATTAAGAAGAGACGTTCGAAAATTAGAAAAACCTGCAGTAATAATACAGAAGACGGGACGACACAGTTTGCCGTTTCTTCTCCCCTCTATTATTATTTATTATTTGGCGTATATCTATATACATGTATATATATATATATATTTGTTTCTCTTTTTCTTCTGTGGCGGGCTGGAGTTAGCCCTTGCCGCTGCATATACTATATATATGTATATATATTTTTTATCTTATTTTATTTTCTCCTTTTCTCTCTTCTTTAAATGCAGCAGGAGCCATGTTCTTCCTCCTATTGCATATATTGTATTTTTCTTTCTTTTTTTAACATTTTGTGTGTATATATATACACGTGTATATATATATATATTTTTTTTTTTTTTTCTTTTTGCTTTTCAGCTGCTGCAGCCCACCCTTCCTCTGTCTTTTTTTATATATTTTGTTTTTTTTCTCCCTTTGGTATATATATATATATTTTTCCTTATTTTTTTTGCTTTGCCTTCCCTTTGTATCTACTTTTCTTTGGCATCAGGTGGGAGATATGTATGTATAACTATATCTATATATATATATATATATATTTGGTGGCTTCGGCTCTTTGGTCCCCCTCTTTTTTTAATTCTTTCTAATTTTCAAATTTCATTTTACAAATTTGTTTACTGAATTTTTTTTAATTAATTTTTTATTGAAATATAATGACTTCACAACTCAAACTTTGTGATTTTTGTCCTTTCTAATTTTTATTTTTATTTATATTAATTTAATTATTTATGATTTAATCGTCAAATTAACATAACTACACACGCCAAATATTCGGGTTGTTACGTACTATTTATTTGAGTTATTTATTTAAGTAAAATTTAAATCCGTATGTTCACATTTCTTTTATGCCTCAATAAAACAAGATTAGTTGAAAGTGCACTTGTCTTGGCACTTTCATTTTTTTTTGTAATTTTCTCAAATATAATATCCTTAAATTGTACCATTAATGATGATAAAATTCATATGATTAGAACGATCTTACATCTTAAAATTTCTTTAATTATCATTAAAACTTTAAATTGTACTACTAAAAGACTGAGAATAATTATCATATATATATATATTTTTTTTTTTCAAATCTTAAAATTTGTGTCATTATTTAGCATAAGAATGAAATTGATATTTATAAATATGCTGGAACGGAAGAATTAATTGGGAGAATAACAAACCACAGTTAATACAACATGTGCATTGAACTAAATTATTAAATTCAAATTTCACCTCAAAACATTAAGTACAAACATTGGCCTTTACATTCTCCACGTAAATATCAACTTTTAAATCCGTAGTTTTAATTTAGTAATTAAAAGTTGGCAATAAATTCTTTAAATAACAAATTTTTATTTAGACCGACATAAATTCACATAAAATACCATATGTGTGTATCTCATTCAACTTCTATAGATTCCATCAAATATCATACGAAAGACATACACACAACCATCTCATTTTTTTTTTTAAATAAATCAATGATAGAAGGAGTATTACTTTTTACGACATTATTTTTTTTATCAATTTATTTGAGAATGTTGGACATTCGCATTTAACAACAACATCAAAATTTGAATTTAAAATTTAAAATTTAAAATTTAAAAAAATTATTTAAAATTACATTAGTGAGACATTGTGGGCCATGGATAACACTTTATGGACAATGTGAAACTACCTTAACAAATGTTAGGTGTCGCGACGTCGCTCTTAACTTTAAGTGACCAAGTTATAAATTTATTTTTAAACTCAATGATATAATTTCATAATCGTTAAGTAATCAAAAAATCACAACACGAACCGTTTTAAAGAATCTATATTTACGGAGTACGCCCACAAGCATGAATAATAAAAGAATATATTTCTAAACCAACACTCAAATGATTTAACATAAAAAGTTGTTCTACTATATCTTACAAAAATAATTTAGGGATATCAAACTTTAGGGGTAGAAGATACTTTTCTAGCAAATCATAGGAGAGATATTAAAGCAAAAATATGTACGGATTCATAAAAGAATGCCGGTGTGTGTTGGCTTTGTAGTTTTTGATATCTCATTTTGATATATAGAAAATTTTTAATAAAGAATGAAAAATATATATATATATATATATTTTTTCTAATGATGAATTTTTAAATAAAAAATATTATTTTTTATTAGTTAAAAACTAATTATTCTTTTAACTTTATAATTTTTTTCAATTTTTAGTATGACCCATATATATATAAATAAGTTTGATAACTTTTTGAGACGTTATTAATCAATTTCCGAAAAGTTTTAGATTAAAAAACTCTTTAGCCGATGAGTCAGACACCATAGAAAACAAGTTTATATTATTAAAGCAGTCGTCAACATTCTTATAACACTGATCTTAAAAAAAGGATGTCGAAGCTCTATAAATTTCGGTTTCTACACTTTCTGTTTTGCCATTTTTTATTTATTGCTTTTAATTTATTCTAAAAGTTCAATTTAGTGTTAGTTTGTCCAAATAATTATTCCAAGTGAAAAGATTTCAAAACTCACTTCACCTTCTCTCTCTTCCGTTTAGGCCCAACATTTTCTCTGTATCAAAATTCAACAACCATGGAGTTCTTAGACGAGGACGCCAGACCTAGATTCCTCTACCAATCTCGTCCTGTCCCGTCTTCTCCCCACACTGATGATCAAAATCCCTCAAAGCCAAACAGGCTATATCTCTCCATTTTCCTCTCAATTTGTCTCCTTCTCTTCTTTCTCTCCCTTTTTTGTCTCCATAACGAGCCTTTCAAATCCCTCCTCATCTGGATCTCTCTATCCTTTCTCCTCGGCCCTTTTGCCCCATCCTCCCTCACCGGAGGTCACATTCGCGTCGGTCATGGTCCGATCCTCGAACAAGAATTCCCCGACCTCCAAACATCGGAAATAGATTCGGAATCGAAGAAGAAACCCGTCTACAAGCGAACAAAGCCGCAGAGATTCGAGTATCCGCTCGAGATTCCGTCGCAAATTGTCGAAAGCGCGAACAAGTCTTTGAAGAAAGATGGAAAAAGTGAATATACGAGTAGTGATAATGTGTTGGTGCGAAGCGAGGAAGAGGAGTGGAGTGAGGAGGATATGGAGATGTTGAAGAAACAGCTATTGAAAAATCCTGTAGGGAAGCCGGGAAGATGGGAGGTGATCGCCAAGGCGTTTAAGGGCAGATATAGAGTGGAGACTGTGATTAAGAAGGCGAAGGAGATGGGAGAGAAGAAATTGGATGATAGCGACGCATATGCTAGGTTTTTGAAGAATAGGAAGCCATTGGATACCAAAATTCACGAGACTGCGGATGACGGTGGAACCAAGAAAGAGAATGGCCGGGTTGGTGATGGATCAGAGTGGAGCTCAGGGGAGGATATTGCGTTGCTAAATGCCCTGAAAGCGTTCCCTAAGGATGTGCCGATGAGGTGGGAGAAGATTGAGGCCGCTGTGCCGGGAAAGTCCAAGGCGGCTTGTGTCAAGAGAGTTGCAGAGTTGAAAAGAGATTTCAGGAGCGGCAAAGCTGGTGCTGAGAGCTAGAAAAGTGCTCAGATTTTGTTCCCGTTTCTACTTGAGGAGGTATTTTCTTTACCTATACAGGATGGTTTTAGCAGTTTCATTCCTGGTTTATATTTGAGTTTTAAAGTGGAATTACGCATAATTCAATCTTAGAACGTGGTTCCACGGGCATTATTTTATTCTCACAGAAAAGAATTTGACATTTGGAAAAAATGAGATGTTCTCTATGTTGGTTGATCTTTTACCCTGTATCTTATTTCATTTGCTCATGAGAAACTGAGATGAGCTAATCACTAACTGGTTAAATGGCTAGTTGGCTTGTAATTCTTGCTTGTCTGTGCCAATACAAGAACTTTTCGCTTGTGCTTAATTCAACAAAATGATTTGTTTTTCTGTCTTGATGTTTCTTTTCCCATGTCTTACTATGTTACGCCTCTGAATTTGTCATTGTTGTTTAACTTTGCTTGAGCCTGTTGTGGGAGTTTCCAATGAATGTCTATATATAATTTCTATTAAGGGAAACCCTGTGTTTTGAAGTACCATGTATGGCTTTCTAGAGTTACCTAATTTCACCGCGTATAACTCCATTTTGTTACTATCTTTAGCTATATTTTCTGTCTTTAGCAATTAGAGTTAGTATTACGTGCTATCATTTTTACTGAATTTGACAATATTTTCTTAGTATTTTCCATTATCAACCATTACAGTCTTTGTTATTTTTGTTACTGTCTTTGGCTATTATTTGTAGTATCGTGTGTCTATAATTTGATACCATATATGGCCATCCATGATTGCTGATGGCTATTTACTGAATTTTATTTGACATTCAACCATGGCTATTGGTATTCAACAAATTGTGATGGATATATGTTGTAACAAATGGTAGGTAAAAAAGTAATAACTGATTATCAAAGATAGTACCTATTCATAATGAAAGACAATAACAATATAGTCATGTTGTGAAGAAGATAACAATAGTTGTTAAAGATGATAACAAATGATAGCCAATAATAGTTAATGATAATAACGAATGATAGCCAGAGATAATAAGAACTTAATAATCAAATATTATAACAATGAATAGCAGAAAATAGTAACAAAAAGATTGTAATATATTGTAATGTACCAGTACCTCAAGATACTTTGAGAATCAGGCTTGATTAGTCTGGAGTAAAGAGAAGAAAGAATCATAACATTGCAGAAATAGTTGGGCACACAACATATTAGTTTGTGGTTACATTTCCATAGGTTGATTATAACGTACAATAGAAAGCTTATTCTTTCTAGACTTTATACATACAAGTTCTTTTCATATTTCATGAGGAAATTGAGGTTTGATCTTAAATGCACAGACTACAATTTATTGACCTTAATCTTCTAAATTGTAGTATAGAAAATTCTGATATAGAAACTTGCAGACATTTGTAATTCTGCATTTGGTTGAATGCTGATTTAATTTCAATTTAATTCATAGTTTCGTATTGGTCTTAATATGCATAATTAGAGTATTACTTATTGTGTATGAGTTATCACCACCATTATCCCGAATTTTGTGATGATGAGAATTTAACTCTTCACGTGAAAAGTAGGAATTAGTCCTTACCATAAAGGAATTCTAGGTGAAGTGATAAGTTAAACACATTAGGTTCTAACTATGCACACTGAGAAATTTGTGAGTGGGTCTGCAGTGTTGGAAAGAGTATGGTAATTGGTAAGTAGTTGTAGTACAATTTCTTTTATGCATTATGAACTACAACTATTTACTTTGTCAAGAAAAGAAGTTGTAGCATAACTAGGTATCACTATGCAAGGTGAATTTTTACATGTTTCAGGTAGAACAATCTATATCTATGGACAAAACTTTATGAATAAACCGAGTATTATAGAGGAGCAGAGAACCAATATAAACACCTGGATGTAGTAAATGATATACCTTCTAGCTATAATAGCAAATAGCAAATGCTACCAAAGTGTCAATTCACATGGTGGAATTCAATATATATTTTGTAGTTAATAGTTTTCACAATGGCATAATAGCTATAGGGAAAGCAGGAAAGTTTGAGAAAGCATTTAATGCTCACATGCACATATCATAAATTTCTCTCAACTAAGCTGTGCATTTTCAGCAATAAACCTCTTGGACATATAAAGATGTATGTATTTGATATTGTCATTAAATTATAAATGACGGTTGCATTCTCGCCTCTCTTTTATTTGTTACTGTAATTTTCTTGCCCTTGAATTTTATCAAGGTTTTTTTTACGGGAAGGATGTAAAATAGTAAACTAGTGTAAAATAGTAAACTAGTTTCGAGGATTACTTGATGGACATTTAAATATGCCCATGGAGTGAGAAGTGAGGAATTGAAGACTTCAGCATAAGAGTACTCATGTTTAACAACCTAGGGAGATTTTTGTAATTAACTTTTGACTGAAGTTAATTCACATTAATCCGAGATCTTTCGAATAGTGTGATGAATGTTATAACTTATTGAAGAAATTGGTGGTATAATAAAAGTGGGATCTAATTTAAAGATAGAAAATTATCAAGTCTTTAGGTGATGAATGCAAGATATTTCCTATTAGACCATGAGTTGGAAGGAAATGGCACATTTCAATAGTCCTCCAAATGTGTGATGTACCTCAAAAGTTTTATCTCATGAAGATAGTGTTTTGTGCCACATTGAGTTCATATTGAGGCTATATCTTAATTTTATTTGCACAGAATGACTTTGAAAGGGTGTACCATTTGCGTTGTACCAAGAAAATATAGAGTTTAAAATTATATGCGAAAATGTATTCTTGGTACCAAGAAATTATATGGCCTTTTGATGGATTGGTTAAAGAAATTGAAATAGTCTTTATGGAACTTACATTATATTGATTAGAGTTTCATCCTCCATCAATTCTCCCAAGTCTTAAATATAGTCTAATAGAAACTGACTTTTTCTTTTTTGTGCTACGATATTGGTAGGATCACCTTTGGAAACCCATATTTTAAAGATAATCCACCATGTTTATAGATTTCATAATTAAAGATAGATTTGAATGACAATTCAATCACTAATAATTATGAATCCCTCTCGAAAATAATTAACTCGCTTGTTATTAATTTTGATGTGCTAATTTTAAAAATAAATTTGACTAATCTTGAAGATTTTGGAGAACACAAAGAAGCTTAGAAATTCTAACGGCTTGGTGGTGTCATAATCTTGAAAGCCTAAACTGAAGCCCAGAAAAGAATGGGAAGAAGAATGGCAAGGACATGTGAGAGAAGATTGACTAGAAAGATTTAAAAGAAAATTGGTAAAAGAGAAGACAGAGAGGGAACTTACAAGGGAACACTAGATTGTAAAAGAGGGACAACAATATGATATTATGTATCTTATATTGATAGAGATAAATCTTTTAACTAACAATTGATATCATTTTACTGGGTTCTTGGAGACACCTAATGACTAATTTGACCAAGGTTCATTAGAATAACTCCAGTCTCTTAATACTAAAATATAACTTATTTCATATAAGTTAAACTATGATGAAACTAAATTTAAGAGAACAACTCCTGCTATACTATTATGTTTAGACTCTCACTTGACACATAATAAAACTCCATGCAAAAATACTAATATTTAATAAGATCGTAGACTTCCTTATGACATTGCAATTTAGGATAACGACCTCATAAGGTTGCTTTATATACTCTGCAAACTTTTAATGTATACACTTACAGAAATATTAGTACAGATTAAGTCTTTGTTTATCTTATCAAAATCGATGCATTTAGTTCAACAAGAACGACATGCACGTAATGAAATTTTATTCATTTAGTACACCTCATGTAACATCTGGGTCCGAAAATTTGGTCCGGGATAATTTAGTATTAATAGAATAATAAATTAAAATAATTAAAATTTTAAATTTTTAATGAATTTTTGAAGAAAATTTGGTTTTGGATGTATTTAAAAATATTTTCGAAAATCAAGACCAAAGTAGAAATAATGGAGGACTTATTTGAAAAGAAATATGAAAAATTGGAGTAAAAATGAAATTAATGAAATTTTGGCCACATGAACCACCATGTCAGCAACGCGGCCGGTCTCCGTGCACCGTGTGGAAGGCACATGGACATGCGTCCACGGAGGCTATCTGTATGCCAACAGATCTAAAGTTCAGATCGCATCCCGCGCGCACGGACGACCCAGATCCGTTTCCCCTTCAGGTGTGATTGAACAGCTGGATTTGATCAAATCGTGCGGTCCAGATTAATTCTCCAAATAAGAGCGATCCAACGGCTGAGGATGAGCTACGTTTATTTGAATGGACAACTCAGATTTAATGAAGAGGAGTATTTAAACTCCCATTCATAAGAAACCCTAACCCTAACTGCTAAAGAGGAGATCGAAGAAGAAGAGGGGCGGCCGAAAAGTGAACTAGTTGTCGGAGAAGAAGATCGACAGCCATCGTCGCCGGACTGGAGCCACTACCGATGCCGAAAAGGTGAATTTTTTTTCCTTCTGTTTGAAATTGAATTTCGAACCTTCCCACACCCATATCAGAGCCAAAAAGCCAAAGAGTGAGCTAGAAAATGGGAGCGGAGCTTGACCGAGCCGCTGCAGTCGCGACTTGAAAACCCCTCGAATGAGCTCCTTACCGTTTCCTGTTTCTCTCACCTTTTTGACTTTCTTATTCCTCATCTCATTCTGTTGCAGGTTAGCCGAAAGGAAGCCCCAATCGCAAGAAAAGAACGGTGGAACCACTGCTCCGAATAATTCTTTCACTAGTAGGGTCTCGGTTCTTTCATTTTTCAGCCAATAAAGCTCTCTAACCCTGTTGTTTGTAGGTTTTCATGCAAAATCGGCAAAAAACAGTCAGACGGAAAGGAAGTGCCGCCGTGGGCGACAGAGTCGGCGGCGGAGCTTAGAGGCGGCGCCGTGCCGGAATCCTAAACAAGTCAAAAAGATTTTAAAATGCTCATTTAGGCATTTTTAGGGTATTTTATAATACGTAACGTGTTTTTTTGATTTTCGCATAAAAAAGTTGCGAAATCCGAGAACCGCTAGAAGGTGCAGTAAAAAAAAAATAATGTTTCAAATACCGATATGGGGTAAGAATCTCTCATCCTTTCCTCCCGTTACAATAAATTAAAGTTTAATAATTAATAACAATATATTTTGTAAAAAATTAGAAATCTCTAAATTAATTACAAGTCACTAGTGGAGCCGAAATCAGTCAGTGTATATTTGCCTTAGTTGTGTTGTCTATTTATTCCTATACTGCCTAAATTGCTTTTATTTATTGATTTAAATTACTTTCTCATTCATTAATTGCTGGCTGATTATTCTCACTTATTGACTGATTCGAAAAAAATGCCCTAATCACGTTTTCTTGATTTTTGTATTGTTTATTGGTATGACTTATTGTTTATATGTAAATATAAGATATTGGTATGTAATTGGTGATTGGTTGATAATGTGGATATATATATGAAAGGTTTATCGGGTACTCTGGAAAAAGGTGTACGGACTCGGTGCATAGAAAAAATCCTACCGTGGATATTTTCTTAGTCGAACAGGGTTGAGAAGTCCCATACCAGAAGGGTTAAGAGGTATAGTTCATCCTCATACCGGATGGGGTATTGAGGCGGTGGTATGTTTGGCGTCTATTGCTAGACAGGATATGGAGACGGTCGGTTAAATGATAAATTAGATATTAGGTCCACGCGTAGGGTGGATCCCTATGAACCCCCAGAGGTACTAGTAAGTGGGTAAGATGGTAAGTTTACTGCTATCATTCATTTAAATGTGTAATAAAGTGCTATCTTGGTTATTGTCTTCATAAGTCGGTTTTAGAAACTCATAAGGGTAAGTGTGAAAATAACAATTTTTATGTTAAATAAATTTATTTAAAAGGAGATAATGGCTTCATTGGTTGTTTTACGATTTTTACCAACATTTGGTTTTTTGTATCGGTATTAACATGATATTCTTACTGGAGTAGTGTAGCTCATCCCCCTTATTT
>NW_019014194.1:0-10687 GCF_000150535.2 Carica papaya | reverse complement strand
CACCGTTCGGTATGGGCGCCAAAACCATAAACCTCAATACCCCGTCTGGTATGAGGGTGAAACGGGCCGTCCCCATACCCCGTCTGGTATGGGCGCCAAAACCATAAACCTCCATATCCCGTCCGGTATGAGAGTGAAACGGGCCGTCCCCATACCCCGTCTGGTATGGGCGCCAAAACCATAAACCTCTATACCCCGTCCGGTATGAGAGTGAAACGGGCCGTCCCCATACCCTGTCTGGTATGGGCGCCAAAACACATAAGGTCTCCATACCCCGTCCGGTATGAGAGACCACGTTCCCGGTAGGGTTCCCTACGAACCCGGTCCGTCCATCATCTCCCAAGATATCTAGTCAGGCTGTCTACATTATCCAATTATCAATTCACATAACCTTTTTGCCATTTTTCTTGGTCTCAAGCATCAAATCATACACAACATGTAAACTAATAATTGACACCAAACAAGACAACATAGTATCGGGTTAATCATAATATCAACCATAATAAAAGAAATCATGATTCATGCATACGAGACCATAAAATAAATACATCAGACATCATGCTGCATTTAATATTGAAAAATAGATCAAATAATAACAGACCAACACTGTGTCAGACTCGGGCTCCATTGGCAACCTTAATCAATTATACATCTATAAAGTCACAAAGTACAGTTTAGTTATTTATTTAGCTTTAATACCATGATAGGAAATAGGGTGAGGGGTCCTTACTTGTTTCGGGGTCTGAATTCGACTTTACAGTGCGTCTAC
Source organism: Carica papaya (assembly GCF_000150535.2). The sequence continues at coordinate 9,918 of NW_019014194.1, read as the reverse complement.
AGGCTGTCCCTAATTTTTCTGAATTTTTTTCAAAAAAACTGAAACGCACTATCGGTACCTGCACGTGTCCCAAAAAATTCCAAATCAGACCTAGGGCCCCTTTTGGCCAATATCAGAATTCTGGCACGGCGGCTCCGCCATGCTCCGGCGACGGCGCCGCCGTCTGCGGTGGCGATCCGCCTCGGGTTGGCCGTTTTTGGCCGAATTCGGCTAACTTGCATTGGTCCCTACGACAAAACAACCCTAGGACCCTCGGTGGGCAAAAAAATCACGAAAAACCAAGACTTACCGACAGCGGTGCACTCGGGTGCGGCGGCTCCTCCGGCGTGAGTTGCGTTTTGATGTTTGGCTCTGATCAACCTGTAGAGAAAAGAACGATGATCACAATGGTATAAAATTTGCATCGAACGGAGGCCGGGAATGGCCTCATCAGAGGCAAAAACAGAGGGGGGGTTGCGGCGGCGCCGCTGGACTTCGGCTGGGTTTTCTGGCCGTTTGGCCATAGGCGGACTCAGCATCAAAAAACGAGCCAGGAGGAGAAAATTTACCTCGATCGGCGGCCGAAAACTTCCCTAGTGCGGTGGCGGGTGGCGGCGGCCGGCTCCTCCGGCGTCTGGTTCTTCTTCTCCAGCGAGGCACTGGCGGCTAGGGTTTAGTGGTCAGGTGTGGGTGGGGTTATTTATACCCTTTGCCTTTTAATCTCAACCGTCCATCAAGATTAAATATGGATCGTTCGATCGCGATTTAATTGGGAATAAATCTGGGCCGTCCATCGCTATGCAATCTGGATCATCCGTGCCTGATTGAATCTGGGCCGTCCGTACGCGTGAATCTAGGCCGTCCGTGCGCACGTTTGATTTGGGCCATCCGTGCACGCGGGAATGGATTTGGGCCGTCCGATCGCGCGCATGCGGATCACCCACGTGGTCCGTCCCCTAATCAGCGTTTCCTTGCCAAGTGGCGTGTCCTGGTTGGCCGGGGCTGCTGATCGGGCCGCTGACGTGGCTGCTGACGTGGCACAACTTTTTTAAATTACGTTTTGACCCCCGGTTTCCGATTTTCTTTTCAAAAACACCCCGAGAATTTAAATTTTCACCCTTTTTTCCCAAAATCAATTTCAATTAAATCCAAATAATATTTTTACGCAATTTTATCATTATTATTTTTTTTATTTTCATTTAATTAAATTAAATTAAATCAAATTAAATTAAATAAAAATCTAAAAAATTCAAATACAAAAAAAAAGAAAATAAAAATAATAAGAATAAAATTAAAATACTTGGGTTTTACAACTCTCCATCCCTTAAAGAAATGTGGTCCCCCAAATTTGCCTCTTACTCTTGGTCGAACAAATGGGGATACTGAGCTCTAAATTCTTATGGTAGCCTCCCTGGGTGTGTGGTTCTGCCACACTACCTTTACAAATGATATTTTCCAGTTGCGGAGTATTCTGCTCTTTCGGTCCGTGATACCGACTGATACTTCTTCATAAGACAAGTCTTCTTGGATTGGAAGCGGTTCATGAGCCAAGACATGAGAAGGGTTCGGGTTGTACTTACGTAGCATGGATACGTGGAACACGTTGTGGACTCTGGAGAGCTTTGGAGGCAGTACTAGTCTGTAGGCAGCAGTACCAATCCTGTCTAAGATTTCAAAGGGTCCAATATATCGGGGGTTTAATTTTCCCCTCCTGCCGAACCTACTAATTCCCTTGAAAGGAGTGACCTTAAAAAACACCCGGTCGCCTTTCTCAAACGCTAGGTCTCTCCTTCGGGTATCTGCATAACTCTTCTGCCTACTCTGAGCTGTCTGAATGTTCTTCTTGATTTTAACTATTTTGGACGTGGTCTCCTCTACTAACTCCGGGCCGAACAATCTTCTATTGTCCACTTCCTCCCAACAAATCGGTGATCTGCACGGGCGCCCATATAACGCCTCATATGGAGTCATGCCGATGCTAGCCTGGTAGCTGTTGTTGTAGGCAAACTCTATCAGAGGTAGATGGTCGTCCCAATGGCCCACAGAGTCCAGGACACAAGCTCAGAACATATCCTCAAGCGTACGAATTGTCCTCTCTGATTGTCCATCAGTCTGGGGATGGAAGGCAGTACTAAGAGACAGCTTTGTTCCCATAGCTTGCTGGAAGCTACTCCAAAACCGAGAAATGAACCTGGGATCCCTGTCGGATACTACTGTCACTGGAACCCCATGCAATCTGACTATCCCCCGGATATACATCATTGCCAACTTGTCCAATGAATCGGTCATCCTGATGGCTAGGAAGTGAGAAAACTTAGTAAGTCGGTCAACGATTACCCATATGGCATCATGTCCTGAACGTGCCTTGGGTAGTCCCGATATGAAGTCCATGGTGATATGTTCCCACTTCCACTCCGGGATCGGTAAAGGCTGAAGTAACCCACCTGGGCGCTGATGCTCTGCCTTGACCTGCTGACATATCAAGCATTTAGATACAAAGTCGGCTATGTCTCTCTTCATCCCATGCCACCAAAACCGGGGTCGCATGCTTTGGTACATTTTGGTACTTCCTGGATGCATGGCAAACTTCGAGCTATGGGACTCCGTCATGATGTCTCTTTTTAACTCACTGTCATCTGGGACACACCCTGTCTTGGAAACGAAGTAATCCATCAGCAGAGATTCAGAATTATGAGCTCCCTCCCTGTTTTGCATCCTTCTTGCGGGCTACCAGGGCGGGGTCAACTGTCTGGGCTTTCCTTATTCTCTGAATTAACTCGGGCCGGACTGTCAGGCGGCCCAAACATGTGACTCTCCTCAGATCCTGGAGTCGAACCTGTTGCGTGGCCCCAATTGGTCTGCATTCTGAAACTATCAAATGGGCTAAGATACCTGCACTTTTCCTGCTGAGAGCATCTGCTACCACGTTGCCATTACCCGGATGGTATAAGATATCACAATCATAGTCCTTAAAGAGTTCCATCCACCTTCTCTGACGCATGTTGAGATCCTTCTGAGTGAATATGTGTTTTAAACTCTTATGATCGGTATAGATCTGAAAGGTTTCTCCGTACAAATAATGGCGCTAGGTTTTCAAGGCGTGTATGATTGCGGCAAGCTCCAAGTCATGGGTGGGATAATTCTTCTCATAATTCTTTAACTGTCTGGACCCATATGCTATAACCTTTCCATGCTGCATCAGGACACAATCCAGGTCCAGATAGGAGGCATCACTATAAACTGTATATCCTCCTGATCCACTTGGTAAAGCCAGCACGGGTGCAGTAGTCAGCCGTTTCTTTAATTCTGAAAAACTTCTTTCGCAGTCCTCATTCCACTCAAACTTGGCATTCTTCTTTATGAGTCGGGTTAGAGGAGCTGCTAGACTGGAGAATCCTTCAACGAACCTGCGGTAATAACCTGCCATTCCCAGGAAGCTACGGATTTCCTTAACTGATGTCAGCTTTTTCCAGCCAAGTACCGCTTCAACCCTTTCGGGATTCACTGATACCGCTTCCTTCGATATGATGTGTCCTAGGAAGGCGGTCTGCTCAAGGCAGAATCCACACTTACTCAACTTCGCATATAACTTTTTATCTGTAAGGACCTGCAAAACTTGGGCAAGATGGTGAACATGTTCTTCTCTGCTTTTTGAGTAGACTAAGATATCATGAATGAACACGATAACAAATTGATCCAAGAACTCTCTGAAGACCCTGTTCATCAGATCCATAAAGATGGCCGGGGCATTGGTTAGCCTGAATGGCATGACTAGGAACTCATAGTGTCCGTACCTGTTTCGGAAGGCCGTCTTGGGGATGTCTTCTATTCTTATCTTCACCTGATGGTAACCTGATCGTAGGTCTATTTTAGAGAAGACCTGTGCACCCTGCAGCTGATCAAAGAGATCATCAATCCGGGGAAGGGATACTTGTTTTTGATCGTAACCTTGTTCAACCCTCTGTAATCAATGCACAGTCTCAACGTTCCATCTCCCTTCCTTGCAAAAGTGACTCCGGCACCCTAAGGGGACACACTGTGTCTAATAAAACCACTGTCTTGTAATTCAGTGATCTGTTTCCTCAGCTCTTCCATCTCAATGTGGCTCATGCGGTAAAGAGCAACCGAAATTGGCTGAGTACCTGGCTGTAGGTCTATAGTGAACTCGACTTCTCTGTCCACTAGCATACTGGGCAGTTCGTCTAGAAACACATCTGGGAAGTCTCGGACTATCGGAATCTCTTGAATACAAATTTCCTTCTTGGGCTTGCCTAATAAGAGGAAACAGCAAGATTAAGGCACTAGAAGTTAAGAAAACTTGCCATCAAGGAATAAGTACTGAATAATTTTATTAATTTGTAAATGACTCATCGTTAGGAGGATTGAATACAATCTTCTTGTTAAAGCAATCTATAGTGGCGTGATACGCTGCTAGCCAATCCATTCCTAAGATTACATCAAAATCTCCCGTGTCTAACTCTATCAGGTCTACACTTAGTTTTCTATTTGCTATCTCCACGCCACAAGCCCTATAGATAACTTCCCCTAGTAGTGTTTCACCCCCGGCAGTAGACACAAACAACAATGAATCAAGTTTATCAGGTGATACATTAATTTTGGAAGCAAAAGCATGTGAAACAAAATAGTGCGATGCACCAGTGTAAAATAAAACATGAGCAGTATGGTCACAGATAGTATACATACCCTGTACCACATCCGGGTCGGCGTCTGTATCCTGCTGGGTAAGGTTGTAAGCTCTGCCATGGATAGAAGGCCTTCCTTGATTCTGGTTCCTCGAGCATTCTCTTGCATAATGCTGGGCACTGCCACAAATGCGACAAGTGTTGTTGAGGCGGTAGTAGGGTCGGTCCTCGTGATCTTTCCCGCAGTACTGACAGATCTTCCCACGTGCTGCCCCTGGAGCTTGAGGAGGGGCCTGGATGGCTGGTCTGGGCCTCTTATTTGGTTGGGCAGGCGCAGTAGGTGCTGGCCTACGGAACGGAGCTGAGGCTCGGGAACTCCCTCCTGGCTGAGGACGGGTGCTGAAGCTTCTTTCCACGATCTGTGCCTTTGTTAGGACTACTGAAAATGTCTTGAGCTCCAGTGCTAACAAGTGTTGCCTGATCTCTGGGCAGAGACCCCACTGGAATCTCCTGGCCTTTCGGCCCTCATCCATCAATGTCTCCGGGGAGTATCGGCCCATCTCTAGGAACTTACGAGCATATTATGATACTGTCATGTTTCCCTGAACCAGTTGAACAAACTTTGTTTCCTTTAGGTGTCGGATGTGCTCAGGGAGATACTCCGCATGGAAGGCCGATATGAATTGCTCCCAAGTGACTGGTGTAGGCAGGGTGGTCTGCTTGAGCTCCCACCAATGTCCTGCTTCCCCTACCAGCATGTAGGAAGCAAGGGCAGCTCTCTGCTCAGGAATTACTCCAAGGTCTGAAAGCTCTCTCAGTCTCCGCCAGCCAGTATTGGGCCTCTTCAAAAGAGGATCCCCTGCAAAGGTGGAGGGGTTCAATCTCCTGTACCTCTCTATGTAGCCCGAGTCGATCAAGGAAGGAGCGGGGTCCCGTGGAGGAGGGACTGGACCCGGCTGGGGATAGACTGGGGGGTCATGTGGTGGCACCTGTTGATATGATGGGGGCATTGGATTGTGCTGTGGCAGTGTCGGGTAGTACCGTGGCTGGGGCAGCGGGTTGTACTGCGGCAGTGGTGCCGGGTGGTACTATGGAGGAGCAGGCTCGTGCCGGGGTGGCTCGGGATCAGCCTACTGTAACGGAGGCTCAACCTACGGTAGTGGAGGAGGGTCGGGTAACTCCCTTCTCTCTTCTCGCCCTTGCTGGGCAGCTATGAATCCTTCCATCATCTCAAATAACCTGTCTACATCCTCCCGAAGTGAATTATCCCGGGTCGCTCGGTTTAGTGGGGGTCTTCCTCTCCTCATCTCTCTACACCTGCATTTCATAAGGAATGGTTGAGTAACAGTTTATCAGTAAATATTTCTCTAAGTATTATTGTGTAAGGGATGAGTCCGAGGAACGCGGCTCTGATACCAACTGTAACGGCCCCAGAAATTTAAATGAAATGTATGTATTAAAAATCTCAAATGCGGAAGCGTAATAAAAATTTGATTAACATCCCTTACACAATAACCAAAACGTACTCAAAACATGAAAGAACAAACTAACTAAAAGAGATACTCGAAATAAGAACTATAAATATAACTATGAAGTCTTTAGGCGTCTCCTTCGCCGTCTTCCTGCGGAACGGGCTCAGGAAAAACGTCTTCCTGATCTGAAATGGTTAAATAAGGAATGAGCTACACCAGCCTAGTAAAGACATCACACTATCTCACCGCCACAGAAGTAAAGATTGGTAGAAAACAAAAACGACTAATGGAGCATAATTTATAACAAACTCATTTATTAATGATAAAAACCTTTACTGTCCACTTATTACGGTGAGATTCGTGAAAATAACATATGAAAACAATAACGCTATAACCATCATAAAATCATATACACTTTGTAACATAACACATGTTATACTTTTGCACTTCAGTAATCAGACAACAATTCTCCTCTTTTACCAGCCTACTAGTATTCATGGGGATCCATAGGGGGTCACCGCTATACGTGAACCATTAATATCAATAACCTGATTCCAGGGTCGTTCCCATACCCCGTCCGGTATGGGCACCAAAACCATAAACCTCAATACCCCGTCCGGTATGAGGGTGAAACGGACCGTCCCCATACCCCGTTCGGTATGGGCGCCAAAACCATAAACCTCCATACCCCGTCCGGTATGAGGGTGAAACGGGCCGTCCCCATACCCCGTCCGGTATGGGCGCCAAAACACATAAGGTCTCCATACCCCGTCCGGTATGAGAGACCACGTTCTCGGTAGGGTTCCCTACAGACCCAGTCCCTCCATCATCTCCCAAGATATCTAGTCAGGCTGTCCACATTATCCAATTATCAATTCACATAACCTTTTTGCCCTTTTCCTTGGTCTCAATCATTCAATCATACACAACATGTAAACTAGTAATTCACACCAAACAAGACAACACAGTATCGGGTTAATCATAATATCAATCATAATAAAAGAAACCACGATTCATGCATACGAGACCATAAAATAAATACATCAGACATCATGCTGCATTTAATACTGAAAAATAGATCAAATAATAACAGACCAACATTGTGTCAAACTCGAGCTCCATTAGCAACCTTAATCAATTATACATCTATAAAGTCACAAAGTACAGTTTAGTTATTTATTTAGCTTTAATACCGTGATAGGAAATAGGGTGAGGGGTCCTTACTTGTTTCGGGGTCTGAATTCGACTCTACAGTGGGCCTACAGGCTGTCCCTAATTTCTCTGAATTTTTTCTGAAAAAACTGAAACGCACTACCGGTACCTGCACGTGTTCCAAAAAATTCCAAATTAAACCTAGGGCCCCTTTCGACCAATATGGAAATTCTGGCACGGCGGCTCCGCCGTGCTCTGGCGACGGCGTTGCCGTCTGCGGCGGCGATCCACCTCGGGTTGGCCATTTTTCGGCCAACTTGCATCGGTCCCTGCGAAAAAACAACCCTAGGGCCCTCGGTGGGCCAAAAAATCACGAAAAACTGAGACTTACCGGCGGCGGTGCTCTCGGGTGCGGCGGCTCCTCCGGCGTGAGTCGCGTTTTGATGTTTGGCTTTGATCAACCTATAGAGAAAAGAACGGTGATCACAGTGGTATAAAATTTGCATTGAACGGAGGTCGGGAAGGGCCTCATCGGAGGCAAAAATAGAGGGGGGGTCGCAGCTGCGCCGCTGGACTTCGGCTGGATTCTCCGGCCGTTTGGCCGGTGGTTTGGCCATAGGCAGACTCAGCATCGAAAAACGAGCCAGGGGGAGAAACTTTACCCTGATCGGCGGTCGGAAACTTCCCCGGTGCGGCGGCGGGTGGCGGCAGCGGCCGGCTCCTCTGGCGTCTGGTTCTTCTTCTCCGGCGAGGCACTGGCGGCTAGGGTTTTGTGGTCAGGTGTGGGTGGGGTTATTTATACCCTTTGCCTTTTAATCTCAACCGTCCATCAAGATTAAATCTGGATCGTTCGATCGCGATTTAATTGGGATTAAATCTGGGCCGTCCATCGCGATGCAATCTGAACTGTCCGTACGCGTGAATCTGGGCCGTCTGTGCGCACGTTTAATTTGGGCCGTCTGTGCGCGCGAGAACGGATATGGGCCGTCCGATCGCGCGCACGCGGATCGCCCACATGGCCCGTCCTTTGGTCAGCGTTTCCTTGCCACGCGGCGGGTCCTAGTTGGCCGGGGCTGCTGACCGGGCCGCTGATGTGGCTGCTGATGTGGGTGCTGACGTGGCACAACTTTTTAAAATTACGTTTTGACCTCCGATTTCTGATTTTCTTTTCAAAAACATCCCCAGAATCCAAAATTTCACCTCTTTTTTCCAAAATCAATTTCAATTAAATCCAAATAATATATTTACCCAATTTTATCATTATTATTATTTTTATTTTCATTTAATTAAATTAAATTAAATAAAAATCTAAAAAATTCAAATACAAAAAAAAGAAAATAAAGATAATAAGAATAAAATTAAAATACTTGGGTGTTACAGTTCACCATCATACCGGATGAGGTACTGAGGCAATGGTTTGTTTGACACCCATTACAGGACGGGGTACGGGGACGACCGGTTAAATGATAAATTGAATATTGGGTCCACGCATATGGGAGATCCGTATGGGACCCCAGAGGTACTGATAAATGAGTAAGAAGGTAAATTTACTGTTATTGTTCATTTAAATGTATAATAAAATGCTATCCTGTTTATTATCTTCATAGATCAGTTTTAGAAACTCATAAGAGTAAATGTGAAAATAACAGTTTTTATATTAAATAAATTTATTTAAAAGGAGATAATGACTCAATTGGTTGTTTTACGATTTTACCAACTTTTGATTTTCCGTATCGGTGTTAAACGTGATATTCTTACTGAGATAGTGTAGTTCATCCCCCTTATTTAACTATTTCAGATCAGGAAGACCAAGATCCAGATCTTGAACAACAAGGTGGTTGCAAATAAAAGTTGTCTCCTGCATCTCATCAGAGTTGCCCAACGGAGATTAACTCTAGAGGATTTTTAGTGTGTTTTCTTTTAGTTATTTATTATGTTATTGAAACTTCCTTAAAGGGACATTCCCGTAGTCTTATTAGGTATCCCGATTCATTGTGTAAGGAATGTAAATTCTAAACTCTTAATTGCTTCAACAATTATAATATATATTCATTTCCTTAAGGTTTTGGGCATTTATACCTCATATCATAAGCAAATAATAAATGGAAGATTATTTGGAAACTCATTATCTTAGAATGAGTGCAACACTTCTATATGGCTTCTAGCATTTAATCACCTCTTAAAACAAAGAAAGAAAAAGAAGACACATTACTAGATAAGATCAATATGCCAATTTAAATAGCAAAAGTAGTTTGTTTGCATGTATTATAGGATTGCGGACTCTCATAATAGGTATAAGAAGGTTTAATTGGTGAAAAGCTCACTTTAATTACCTCTCTCATCAAGTTCTACACAAGAAAAATTCTCATTCTTTTTGTTTTGAATTTAATTCTTAGTGGATTAACTTGTACTTGTATCCATTGATATTGTATTTGATTCGGAGTTTAACCCCTGGTTATTCTCTTTACACTGAATTGTTTTTTACGTAAAATCTTGTGTTCACTTTTATTTTGTGGTTATTTTCTACTTATTATTTTTGTTTTCACTGTGCATTAATTTGGTTTGATAATCTTGTTATTAATTTATGCGAACTAATTTGAGAATTACCCTAATTTACGCAATTAATTATATTATCTATTCAGAATCCAACAAGTGGTATCCAAACTTGATAA
>NW_019014192.1:6137-34464 GCF_000150535.2 Carica papaya | reverse complement strand
TCTCACCGTCACGGAGGTAAAGGTGGGTAGAAAACACAAAAAGACCAATGGAGCATAATTTACAACAAATCCTTTTATTAATAATAAAACCTTTACCATTCACTTACCTCGATAGAATCCATAAAACAGTGTACGGAAGCAATAACATCATCATCATCATGAAATCATATATAAACTGTATAACATAATACTTATCAAGCTTTCCGTAATTCAATCGTTACACAACATATTTTCCTCATTTACCAGCCCACTAGTATCCATGGGGATCCATAGGGGTCCCGCTACCCGTTAACTCTTAACACTTAAAATCATTTTTCCAGGGCCGTCCCCATACCCCCTTCGGTATGGGCGCCAAAACTATAGACCTCATTACCCCGTCCGGTATGAGGGTGAAACGGGCCGTCCCCATACCCCGTCTGGTATGGGCGCCAAAACACATAAGATCTCCATATCCCGTCCGGTATGGGAGACCACAATCCCGGTAGGGTTCCCTACGGACCCGGTCCGTCCACCATCTCCCAGGATATCTAGTCAGGCTGACCACATTATACAATTACCCATTTACATAATCTATCATTCTCTTTTCCCTCAGTCAGCATCATCAATCTACATACAAACAAGCAAAACAGTAATTTATGCCAAACAGACAATATACAGCATCAATATCCCAGTCATTGAATCCATAATCAATAAAACAGTACAATATGCACACGAAACTATAAAATGAAAACATCAAACCTCATACTGCATTTAAAACTGTAAAACATGCCAAATAACAGTTAACCGACAAACACACTAGACTCGGGCTCCATTAGCGACCTTAAGCAATTTCACACATTCGTTGATTCATGAAATACCGTTTTATCATTTATTGAACTTTAAAACCGTGATAGGAAATAGGGTGAGGGGTCCTTACTCGTTTCGGGGTCCGAACACGGCTTCACAGTGCGCTTGCAGGCTGTCCCTAATTTTCCCTGAATTTTTCCCGGGGAACTGAAACGCACTACTGGTACCTGCACGTGTTCCAAAAAAATCCCAAATTAGGCCCAGGGCCCCTTTCGGCCAATATCGCAACTCCGGCACGGCGGCTCCGCCGCCACCCGCCGGGGGAACCGACTGCTGCCACTCGCCGCCGCACCGAAGCACTTTTCGGCTGCCAAACGAGGTAAAATTTCTCCCCATAGCTCAAATTTCGATATTGAACCCACCTGTGGCCAAATCGGAGCCAAACCACCGGCTAATTGGCTAAAAAATGCCGCCGAAGCCCAGCGGCACCGCTGCGAATTTTCTCAGTTTTTACCTCCGATGAGGCCTTTCCCGATTCCCGTTCGATGTAATTTTTACACCACTGTGACCATCCTTCTTTCCTCTATAGGTTAACCGGAGCAAAACGCAAATCACGACTCGCGTTGGAGGAGCAGCCGCACCCGAGAGCTCTGCCGCCAGTAAGTCTCAATTTTTTTTATTTTTTTGGCCCACCGAGGGCCCTACGTGTGTTTCCTCGCAAGAACTGGTGCTAGTTTGGTTGAGTTCGGCCGAAAACAACCAACCCGAGGTGGATCGCAACTGTGGGCGGCGGTGCCGTGCCGAAATTCTGAAATTGGCCGACGAGGTCCTGGGTCTGATTTGGAGTTTTTTCGGGACATGTACAGGTACCGGAAGTGTGTTTCAGTTCCCATGAAAAAATTCATAGAATTTAGGGACTGCCTGTAGGCACAGTGAAAAATCAATTTTAGACTTCGAATCAAGTAAGGATCACTCACCCTATTTCCTATCACAGCATTAAAACTTACTAAATGATAAAACGGTATTTTATGAATTAATAAATGTGTATAATTAATTAAGGTTGCTAATGGAGCTCGGATCTGATATATTTTCGGTCAGTTGCTGTTTTAGTTATTTTACAGTTTTAAATGCATTATGGTATCTAATTTATTTATGCTATGATTTTAAATGCACGAATCACTGTTTACTTCATTATGGTTTGATTTTGTGAATCCGATGATATGCCTGTATTGTTGGATGCTCGTTACTGGTTTAAATATTCATGATTATGTGAGAAACAGAAAACTAAGAAAAGGTATGTGAATTGATAAGTGGATAAGTCGACAACCTCACTAGATATCCTGAGAGATGGTAGACGGCCGTGTCCATAGGGAACCCTACCAGGAACGTTGTCTCTCATACCGGACGGGGTATGGAGGCTTTAAATATTTTGGCGCTCATACCGAACGGGGTATGGGAACGGCCCGTTTCACCCTTATACCGGACGGGGTATTGAGGTTTATGATTTTGGTGCCCATACCGGACGGGGTATGGGGACGGCCCTAGAGTTAAGTTATTAAGGTGAATGGTTCACGTGTAGTAGGGACCCCTATGGATCCCCATGGATACTGGTAAGCTGAAAAAAGAGGAAATTTGTTGCCTGATGATTGAAATATTAAAAGTATGACATGTGTTATGTTACAGAGTGCGTATGATTTCATGATATTATAATGTTATTGTTTTCATGAGTTGTTTTCATGAATCTCACCGAGGTAAGTGGACAGTAAAGGGTTTTATTATTGATAAATGAATTTGTTATAAATTATGCTCTATTAGTCGTTTTTGTTTTCTACCAACCTTTACTTCTATGACAATGAGATAGTGTGACATCTTTACTGGGCTAGTGTAGCTCATTCCTTACTTAACCATTTCAGATCAAGAGGACTTGGTTCCCGAGCCCGTTCCGCTGGAAGACGGCGAGTAGATGCCCAAAAATTTTATAGTTTTCCTTATAGTATTCATTTCTAGTATTTACTTTTGTTAGCTTATTCTTTCATAGGTTTAATACGTTTTGGTTATTGTGTAAAGGATGTTAACCATAATCTATTTTATTTCGCTTCCGCACTTAGAAATTTTATATACATTTCCTTTAAATGTTTGGGGCCGTTACAATTGGTATCAGAGCCGCATTCATCGGACTCGTCCCTTACACAATAATACTTAGAGAAATACCAACCGATTAATCGTTACTCAAACCTTCCTTGTGAAATGCAGGTGCAGAGAGATGAGGAGAGGAAGACCCCCACTAAACCGAGCAGACCGGGATGATTCGCTTCGAGAAGATATGGACAGAATATTTGAGCTGCTAGAAAGGATCATTGCTGCCCAGCAAGGCCGAGAGGAGAGAAGGGAGTTACCCGACCCTCCCCCACTACCACAGGTTGAGCCACCGCTACAGCGAGCGGATCCTGAGCTACCCCGGTACGAGCTTGCTCCTCCACAGTACCACCCGACACCACCACCGCAGTATAATCCGGTTCCCTAGCAACAGTACTGCCCGACACCGCCACAGTACAATCCAGTGCCCCCATTATATCAGCAGGTGCCACCACAGGGCCCCCTAGTCTATCCTCAGCCCGGCTCAGTCCCTCTTCCACGGGACCCAACTCCTTCCCTGATTGACCCGGGCTACGTAAAGAGGTACAGGAGACTGAACCCTTCAACTTTTGCAGGGGAGTCCTCTTTTGAAGATGCCCAGTACTGGTTTGGGGAGACAGAGAAGGCATTCAAGACCTTAGGAGTGGTTCCCGAGCAGAGGGTTACCTTTACTTCCTACATGCTGGTGGGGAAGCAGGTCGTTGGTGGGAGCTCAAGTAGACCACCCTGCCTACACCAGTCACTTGGGAGCAGTTCTTAGCAGCCTTTCATGCGGAGTACCTCCCCGAGCACATCCGACATCTAAAGGAGATGGAGTTTGTCCAGCTGGTTCAGGGAAACATGATGGTATCGGAATATGCTCGTAAGTTCTTAGAGCTGGGTCGATACTCCCCTAAGACATTGATAGATGAGGGCAGGAAGGCTAGGATGTTCCAGTGGGGCCTCCGTCCAGAGATCAAGTAGCACTTATTAGTACTAGAGCTCAAGACATATTCAGCCGTTCTAGCAAAGGCGCACATCATGGAGAGGAGTTTCAACACCTTTCCTCAGTCAGCAGGGAGTCACAGACCCTTAGCTCCACCCCGCATACCAGCACCTACTGCGCTTGTCCAACAAAATAAAAGGCCTAGACTGGCAATCCAGGCTCCCCCTCAGGCTCCAGTGGCAGCACGTGGTAAGATCTGTCAGCACTGAGGCAGGGATCACAGGGACCGACCATGCTATCGCCTCAACAACACCTGTCGCATATATGGTAGTGCCCACACTATGCGAGAGAGTGCCCGAGGAACCAGAACCAAGGAAGACCTCTGATCCAAAGTAGGGTTCACAACCTCATACAGTAGGATGCCGATGCCGACCCGAACGTGGTACAGGGTACGTACACTATCTGTAACCATATTGTTCATGTTTTATTTGACACTGGTGCATCGCATTCATTTGTTTCACATGTTTTTGCATCCAAACTTAATGTATCACATGATAAACTTGATTCAATGTTATTTGTGTCTACTACTGGGAGAGAAACACTATTAGAGGAAGTTGTCTACAGGGCTTGTACCATGGAGATAGCAAATAGAAAACTATGTGTAGACCTAATAGGGTTAGACACGAGAGATTTTGATGTAATTTTAGGGATGGATTGGCTAGCGGCGTATCACACCACCATAGATTGCTTTAACAAGAATGTTGTATTTAATCCTCCTAATGAGGAGCCATTTACAAATTAATAAAATCATTTGGTACTTATTCCTTGGATGCAAGTTTCCTTAATTTTCAAGTACTTTAACCTTACTATTTTCTCTAACTAGGCAAGTCCAAAAAGAAAATTTGTATCCAAGAGATTTTGGTAGTCTGAGACTTTCCAGATGTGTTTCCGGACGAACTACCCAGACTGCCAGTGGACAGGGAAGTTGAGTTCACTATAAACCTACAACCAGGCACCCAGCCCATTTTAGTTGCTCCATACCGCAAGAGCCGTGTTGAGATGGAAGACCTGAGGAAACAGATCACTGAATTGCAAGACAGTGGTTTTATTAGACACAATGTGTCTCCTTGGGGTGCCGGAGTCACTTTTGCCAGGAAGAAAGATATAACGTTGAGACTGTGTATTGATTACAGAGAATTGAACAAGGTCACAATCAAAAACAAATATCCCCTTCCCAGAATTGATGACCTCTTCGATCAGCTGCAGGGTGCGCAGGTCTTCTCCAAAATAGACCTGCGATCAGGTTGCCATCAGGTAAAAATAAGAACAGAAGACATCCTCAAAACAGCCTTTCGAACCAGGTACGGACACTATGAGTTCCTGGTCATGCCACTTGGGCTAACCAACGCTCAGCCATCTTTATGGATCTGATGAACAGGGTCTTTAGAGAATTCTTAGATCAATTTGTTATCATGTTCATCGATGACATCTTGGTCTACTCAAAAAGTAGAGAAGAGCATGCTCACCATCTAGCCCAAGTTTTGCAAGTCCTCAGAAAAAAGAAGCTATATGCAAAGTTGAGTAAGTGTGGATTCTGGCTTGAGCAGACCGCCTTCCTAAGACACATCATATCGAATGAAGGAGTATCAGTGAATCCCGAAAAGGTTGAAGCGGTACTTGGCTGTGAGAAGTTGACATCAGTTAAGAAAATCCGTAGCTTCCTAGGAATGACAGGTTATTACCGCAAGTTTGTCGAAGGATTCTCTAGTCTAGTAGCTCTCCTAACTCGACTCACAAAGAAGAATGCCAAGTTTGAGTGGAATGAGGACTGTGAGAGAAGTTTTTCAGAATTAAAAGAGCGGCTGACCACTGCACCCGTACTGGCTTTACCGAGTGGATCGAGGGAATATACAGTTTATAGTGATACCTCTTATCTAGGCCTGAGTTGTGTCCTAATGCAGCATGGGAAGGTCATAGCCTATGGATCCAGACAGTTAAAGAATCATGAGAAGAATTATCTCACCCATGACTTGAAACTTGCCACAATCATACACGCCTTGAAAACCTGGCGCCATTATTTATACGGAGAGACTTTTCAGATCTATAACGATCATAAGAGTTTAAAACACATATTCACTCAAAAAGATCTCAACATGCGTTGGAGAATGTAGATGGAACTCCTTAAAGACTATGATTGTGATATTTTGTACCATCCGGGTAAGGGCAATGTGCTGGCAGATGCTCTCAGCAGAAAAACTGCAAATATCTTAGCCCATTTAATGGTTTCAGAACGCAAGCAAATTGGGGCCACACAACAGGTTCGACTTCAAGACCTGAAGAGAGTCGCATGTTTGACAGGATTGGTACTGCCGCCTACAAACTGGCACTACTTCCAGAGCTCTCCAATGTCCACAATGTGTTCCATGTATCCATGTTATGCAAGTACAACCCGGACCCCTCTCATGTCTTGGCTCATGAACCACTTCCACTCCAAGAGGACTTGTCCTATGAGGGAGTACCGGTCGGTATCACAGACCGAAAGAGTAGAATACTCCGCAACTGGGAGAGATCATTTGTAGAGGTCGTGTGGCAGAACCACACGCCAAGGGAGACTACCTGGGAACTAGAATAAGACTTTAGAGCCCAGTATCCCCATTTGTTCGACCAAGAGTAAGAGGCAAATTTGGGGGATCAAATTTCTTTAAGGGGGAGAGAGTTGTAACACCCAAATTTTTTTTATTTTATTATTATTGGAATTATTTTGATTTTATGTTATTTTAATAATTTATTAGGTAATAATTATGTGGTTTTCATTTAATTTAATTTAATTTAATAGAAATAAAAATAATAATAATGATAAAAAGAGGTAAAATTATTTTTTGAATTTAATTGAAAATGATTTTGGAAAAAAAGGGTGAAAATTCATATTCTCGAGGTGTTTTTGAAAAGAAAATCTAAAACCGGGAGTCAAAATGCAATTTGAAAAAATTACACCATGTCAGTAGCCATGTCAGCAACCCGGTCAGCAGCTCCGGCCAACCAGGACATGCCGCGTGGCAGAGACACTGACGCAGGAAGGCCACACGGAACGGGCCACGCGGGCGATCCGCGTGCGCGCGATCGGACGGCTGAGATCCATTCCCGCGCGCGGGCGGGGCCAAGATCAAATGCGCGCATGGACGGCCCAGATCGCATCGTGATGGATGGCCCAGATTCATTTCTAATTTAATCGTAATCGGACAGTCCAGATTAAATCGTGATGAACGGCTCATATTAAAAGGGGAGGGTATAAATAATCTCATCCACACCCAACCCCAAACCCTAGCCGCTATAGCCCTCGCCGGAGAAGACAAACCAGCCACCGGAGGAACAGACCGCCACCACCGGCTGCTGCACTGGGGCACTTTCCAGCTGCCAAACAATGTAAAATTTCTCTCATTGGCTCGGATTTTGATGCTGAACCCCCCTGTGGCCAAATCGGAGCCAAACCACCGGCCAATTTTTTGAAAAATGCCGCTGCATATTTTTTGATTTTTGTCTCCGATGAGGCCCTTCTCGTTTCTCGTTCAATGTAATTTTTATACCACTGTGACCACCATCTTTTCCTCTACAGGTTGACCGGAGCAAAACACCAAATCGCGACTCGCATCGGAGGAGCCGCCACACTCGAGAGCTCCGCCTCCGGTTAGTCTCAGAATTTTGAGTTTTTTCCGCCCACTAAGGGCCTTACGTGTGTTTTATCACAGGAACCAATGCAAGTTTGGCCGAATTCGGCCGAAAATGGTCAACCCATGGCGGATCGCCGTCACGCCAAAATTTTAAAATAGGCCGAATAGGCCCTGGGTCTGATTTGGGGTTTTTGGGGACATGTGCAGATACCGGAAGTGTGTTTCAGTTTTCGTGAAAAAATTCAGAGAATATAGGGACTGCCTGTAGGCGCAGTGAGAACCCGATTTCAGACTCCGAAACAAGTAAGGATCCCTCACCCTATTTTCTATCACAGTATTAAAGCTTAATAAATGATAAAACGGTATTTTATGAATTACTAAATATGTATAATTAATTAAGATTGCCAATAGGGCCCGAACCTGATGTTTTTGTCGGTCTATTCCTATTGATGTATTTTACAGTCTAAATGCAGTATAGTATTTGATGGTTTATTCTGTGGTCTCGTATGCATGAATCACTGTTTAATCTATTATGGTTCGAATTATTATAAATTCGATGTTGTGTTGCCTTGTTTGGTGTGCGTTACTGGTTTATGTATTCATGTTGATTGGGTAATTGAGACTAAGAAAAATAAAAAGGGTATGTGAATTTATAAATGGATAAGTCAACAGTCTCACTAGATATCCTGAGAGATGGTGGACGGACCGGGTCCATAGGGAACCCTACCGGGAACGGAGTCTCTCATATCAGATGGGGTATGGACTCTTTAAATGTTTTGGCCCTCATACCGGACGGAGAATGGGGACGGCCCACTTCATCCTCATACAGGACGGAGTATTGAGGTTTATGGTTTTGGCGCTCATACCGGACGGGGTATGGGGACAGCCCTGAAATTAAGGTGAATGGTTCACGTGTAGTGGGGACCCCTATGGATCCCCATGAATACTAGTAGGCTGATAAAAGAGGAAATTTGTTGTCTAATGATTGAAATACAAGAGTATGATATGTGTTATGTTACAGAGTGTGCATGATCTTATGATGTTTATAATGTTATTGTTTTCATAAGTTGTTTTCATGAATCTCACCAAGGTAAGTGGACAGTAAAGGGTTTTATTATTGATAAATGAATTTATTATAAATTATACTCCATAGGTCATTTTTGTTTTCTACCAATCTTTACTTCTGTGACAGTGAGATAGTGTGACATCTTTACTGGGCTAGTATAGCTCATTCCTTACTTAACCATTTCAAATCAAGAGGACTTGGCTCCCGAGCCCGTTTCGCAGGAAGACGGTGAATAGAAGCCTAAAGATTTATTAGTTTTCCTTATAGTATTCATTCATAGTATTTCCTTTAGTTAGTTTATTTTTTCATATCTTTAATATATTTTGATTATTGTGTAAAGGATGTTAATCATAATCTATTTTATTTTGCTTCCGCACTTATAATAAATATATACATTTTCTTTTAATTTCCGGGGTCGTTACACATGCCGGACGAGGTATTGAGGTTTGAATATCTTAGTGCTCATACCGGACGGGGCATGTGGACGACTTTGTATTTAAGATTATTAAGGGAAATGATTCACGTGTAGTGGGGAGACCCTTATGGATCCCCATGGATACTAGTAGGCTGGTGAAACGAGAAACGGTTATGATTTAGTTTATTATTAATAAATGTGAATTTATGATCTATTCTATGTTACTGATCGTACATGAAGTTGTGATTTGTATTATATTATTAGTTTTATAATTTGTTTTCATAAATTCCCCAATAGTAAGAAAAAGTGTAAATGGTTTTACTTTTAATGAATGTATTTGTTTAAATTTAGTGCTTCATTGGTTGTTTTAATTTTCTACCAACCTTTGCTTCTGTGCCGGTGATATAGTATGATGTCTTTACTGGGCTAGTGTAGCTCACCCCTTATTTAACCATTTCAGATCAAGAGAACCTGGTTCCCGAGCCTGATCCGCAAGAAGAATACGAGTAGATGCTAGATAATTTATATTTTTCTTTACTTTTCTCATTTCTAGTATTTATTTCAGAGAATTTATTCTGTGATGTTTGTTTAGTACTTTTAAGTTATCGTGTAAGGGATGTAAATCTTAACCTTTTATTTCGCTTCCGCACTTAAATTATTATATATTTCCTTTTGGATTTCTGGGACCGTTACATATTTAGGGTCTAAACAACAAGAGCATTATCCATCTCATGTGACTTTCCCAATGCAAATTAAGGCAATAGGGTGTCATATACAAAAATATATTACGAGTGCATGATAAAAACTATATGCAGTGGAGCAAATTATTACAAATCCCTTACCAAAATATATGAGTTCCAATTACACACACACACACATATATATATAACTGATGTCAGAAGTGGCAACAAAATACAAAAGGGCCACTTCTTTCATAATGCGGTTGGACTCATCAAAGTGCGGGATAAATCATGCACTCAAAGTTTGTGAATCCACGAGATTCTCATAAATAGGTCAGCAATCGATTCCTCATTATTTTCTTCATATGGGGGCATAGAAATGGTGAGTTTCATATACTCAATAAAGAAAATAGTATTTAAAAAATATCGTAAGATTTTAAATGTAAATAATTATGTCATTAATACTTACTATCATATCACACCACGATTCTTTTTTACTTTATGAAAATAATTTTATTTGTTAAAGAAAACATCATTTCATAGTTACAATAATCAAATCAAAATCATATTTAACAATAGAGAAAATTAAACAAATCATAAAATACTCAGATTTTTATGTCATGCTTCGCGAAATCGTTCCGACTTTCATCTCTGAAGGCAAATAGAGATTTTTTACTACTCATGTAGAATGACCAGATCAGATATATAATGACAATTTATTCAAACACATTTTCAGCTTGCTAAATCATGGTATGATCTATGACCACGGTTCTACCAACGACAGTGGTCATATCAGATATTTTATAACCATGATAGTGCTTAGCTAAAGGTGACCTCTAAAAAATATTCGCGTCACCGCTCTCATTAGAGGGTATGCCGTCGTCCACAAGCAGTGGTCATCTCACATATTTTCAGACCAAATGGGAGAAGGAAAAATATAAATTTTTCAGAGATAAAAAGTCTAACGAGACACTTGATGCATTATGCATGTCAATACAGATACATATATTTTTCGGACCATTTCAGGCTCATTCCCCTTCTCTTTTTTTATATATATTTCAGAAAATTATCACCATATTCATATTATTTAATTTACATGCAAATCATCAAGTGCCTATAAAATTATATAGTATGCTTGAAATAAAAAACAAATCACTATTAAACATAAAACATACAAAACACAAAACACAAACTTCATAATTTTTTATTTTCTAGTAACACTCCTTAAGATATTTAAAAAAATATTAAATTTCTTACCGAAACCTTGAAGTTTGTTTTATACATTTCTTTTCTTTCTCCTCTTCTTCTTTCTCTATATCATTTTTTCTCTCTTTAAGCTCTTGGACGATGGAAGAATGAAATAGAAATGATGAAGAAATTTGAAAAAAAAAATCCATATTTATAGAAAATAGAGACTGTTAGATTTACACCAAGTGGTGAAATTCGGTGAGGAAAGAGAAAGTTGAGTGGAAGATGAGTGATTTGACGCGACATGACAATGGCAAAAAAAACAGAGGAAGAAATCCTCAACCAACAGCGGCTCTCTACCCAAGGCGGTGCACGACACCCAAAGGGCGGCAACACATTGCCTGAGGTAGTGCACGACGCCCAAGGGGTGGCAGCACACTACCCGAGGCAATAGTTCATCTCCGTAGGCCGGTCGAGCGCAGGGGCTAACTTGCGCGCACATAGGGCCTATAACATGCAGGCTTACTATGCGGTCGGTATGCGCCCAGCGCCTGGCTCTATCCACGCATGATGTGATACACACGCGGACTAGCATTTCTGCACGTGATGGGTCGCAGGCACAAACCAGTATCGTGCCCCGCGCGGGATGGGATGTGCGCAACAATGCGCACATCCCTATGGCTGCTGCATGCATGCACACAACGTGTGGTGCCCACATAGGCGAGCCTTTCCCGCAAGATTTCGCCTCTTTTTCCCATTTTTTTTCTAAAAATTATTTTTAAATAAAATTACAACAAAATAAAATAAAATAACAAAATCTGAATAAATTAGAATTATGAATTTAAATTATGAAATATGATATAAACTATGAGATAAATATAAATGAGTTCAGGTGGTCTTAAGGCCCAAATAAATAGAAATTTTTATATACAAATTTAGCACAGTGGGGAGCGAAGTGTTACAAATCACATGACACGATCCAAGATTCCATGCAAAAACGAGACCGTCTAATGCCCCCTATAGCTCTACCTGAAGAACATAACAAATACCAATATTCCTGAAATGTCCCCCAAGCCACTGACCAGTATTATCCCTTGTAAGTGCACCAGTATAAGTAATATCACTACTACCACGGACAACCCTGTCTATGTTGATCTTGACCCAGTTTTGGGGTGCATAGTCCAATTGATGAGTTTCTCCTTCTTCTGAGCATGCTGACAAGATATAGTAGCCTCAACGGTAGAAGCTTAAAAAGTATACGCAATTAGTTTGAAAACTTCAAACCTCAACTCCCTGAAGCCAAATGGCCTCCCACCGAAAATGAACGCATTATACTGCTTCCATATGAGCCAACAAGTGATGCAAAACACAACCTTACAGTCTTGGAAGGACGAACACCAGCCATATTGGTTTTGCAAGTTAGTATTGACCCAATCATCAAAATGTGTATAAAAGAAACTATGGGCGACTACTTGTGGAATGATCATTTTTTAGAGACCCTTCGCCGGGTGACATTCCCTCAAAACATGATTGATATCCTCAATGTTGTGCCCACAGGCATTGCAACTCAGTCATCCGTCATGTGCCTGCGAACCCACTCCTCGCCAATAAGAAAGCCATTCCGTAAGACCAACTATAGAAAATGTCGAATGCATTGTGTGTCAGGCCACTTCAAGCTAAATTCCACCTGTTATCTGCAAAAAGAAGAGAATAATCAATAATAATATTGTAAACATAATTTAAAAAAAAACTTAACATCAAGTGAGAGGCCCCAATACAGAACATCCACCTCCATACCATCCTGCAGAACTCTCACAGCTGCCAACTGAAGCAGGATCCTAGTTGGAAGCCTACTATGCAAATGATCTCAATCCCACTAACCATTCGAGACCTCTAGGTCCCTGACTCTCTTGGACCCATAAATATCATCAATCGGTTAGAAGGCAAGAAGTTTGAAAGGACCTAAGTCCCCAAGCCAGTTATCTTTTCAGAATCTAGCTCTATTGTCATCACCAATGTGTCAGGCCAACCCACGTCTCAGATCCTCCCAGAGACCATGCATCTTCCGCCACAGATGAGAACATGTATTTAAATTAACAGAGGTCGTATACAGGTGATCTTATTTATACTTATGTTGTAAAATTTTAACCCAAATGAGGCTGGGTTTGGTAAGAATAATAAAGTCCACATTCATGAGGAACGCCTTGTTGAGAGCTCTTAGGCTCAGGATACCACAACCCCCATGATCAATAGATTGACACATATCCTTCCAACTCACAAGGCTTGGCCTTTTTGCATCGTTGGTGGATCCCCAGATGAAGTCGCACACAAGCTGATCAATTTGATCACAGAGTGAGCTGGGAATGGCGGCAGTCTGCATCGCAAAGGCAGAAATTGCCATCAGCATAGACTTGACAAGTGTTAAGTGACCAGCCGTGGATAAACTAGTGATTTTCCACCCAGACAACTTCCCTTGTACCTTTTCGACGATGTACCTGTAGGTATTCTTGGTAATCCTACCATTTGTTAGAAATCTCTTTTAACACACTTTTATAACACAATAGTGTGGAATAATTAATAATTAATACAATTACAAAACAATCAATTATTAAAATAACATCAATATATACTGATAGTTAAATTTCTAGAATCTTATATGAAAATTAATAATTTTCTAAAGTTTTAAAAATATCAGAAAAATATTTAAATTTGTTGAAAAAATAACCAAAAATCTAATTTAAAAAATTTAATTACCTTTAATAACTTGCTTAATTTTTAAACAAAGCTTACAACGTTGATCTATTTAGGTTAAACCCATGGTGGTTAGTGTCATTTTTACTTAAGAGAAGCTTGCATTATTCTTTTCCTTTTTCTTCAGAAAAGCTCCCATTATTGTCCTTTAGATTCGAAGAATATGTCATGGCCAAGCTAGATGTTTAAAGTTTAAGTCAAAAAGAAAATTGTGCAATTAAAGGTTACTTGAAAATATATATCAATTAAGAGAGAAACTTTTTACAAAAAATAAAAAATAAATGGATTAATGCGTTTAAAGATGTATATTCTAATAAATATTTTGTATATATTTTAGAAAATATTTCAAAAAAAAAAATCATAATATTTTATTTATACAAGAGTTTACAACTTTATTTATAATATATATTTTGATTTTTTGTTTGTTAATGTAATTATATTTACTGAATCATATTAAATTTTATATTTTTTATTTTATTTTTTACTTTATATTATTATAAATATATTGAAGATTTATTTTCTTAACAAATAAGATATTTTAAAGTTTTAATAATTTTAAGTATTTTATTTTTGAGAGAGAATATTCACCAAATTAAATCGATAAAATACACATATGTGTGTGTGTGTGTGTGTGTGTATGTACACCCAAACATATATATATATATATGTGTACATATGTATGTATCGTTACGTAGTGTGCTGGAACTTAGGAATTATGATAGTTAGATTCAAATTTATAGTTAGATTTTTCTCAATTAAATTTCACTTTTCCTTTTTTTGTTTATTGCTTGTGGTTTGGTGAAGATTACCATTCTAGTTGGTTCCCTTGGTGGGGACAATGCAAATTCGCCAGCATCAATTTGTCGAGTCCCTCTTTAAATCTTAATGATCACACGTCAGACACACGCACATATATATATATATATATGTATGCAATGACATGACATTTAGTTAAGGTATTTTTCAAATGGAAAAAAAAAAAAGTTTTAACAACATATTTTTTATATTAATATAATAAATATATAATTTTAAATGAAAATCTTATAATTATTAAAACTGAGATTTACTAAATTTTTTAATCTGACAAGTCTTTAAAAGCAAAAACAATAGGTTAATCTTAATGAGTACATGTTTTTTTCACTAAGGATGATAAGAACACGAATTTCAGACGAGTTTTATTAAAACTGAATTTCATTCTTAGGTATAGAATGTATTGCTCTAAAATTGTTTAGAATTTGGAACAAGTTTATATATAAAAAAAAAAATTATATTGTGTGGTTCCAAAGTGAAACCTACCCCATTCCAATATCAACAACTAATAATTTAGTAAGTTAAACATGCTCGTCATCGAATGATTGGAATGTAAACATAAAGATGAGGATGAAGGAAGAAGATGGAGATGAAGAAAGAAGGTGAACGAGACGACTACGTGGAAGGGAGGAAACAGAGTCAATAAACAATGATAAATCATGTTTAAATAGATTTTTACAATACAAACTCAAACTTTTCGCCCCGGTTGGATAGATTCAAAAAGTTTACTTTAGTTTTATTCAGTTTCAGTTAAAACATACAAATATTTCGTTCAAATTTATATATATATTTTATTGTTCGTCTACCTTATCATTATTTGTTTATTTATTTACATCATTTTCGTGATGATGGTATTAAATGAATTTAATCCGCAACCCATATCATTCCTATACAAATTATATTTTTAAATTCGTTTCAAATTCAAAGTGAGTATAGATTTGTATATTGCAATTGTGGGTCAAGTTAAATTTTTAGGAGATCTATTTCAAATTTATTTCATTATCATTATATAATAATTAATATTATTATTGAAATAATACTGACTACTTTATCATATGAATATAAAAGTTAAAAATTTTGTATGATAAATAAGTAAAGTAATTATAAAAATTGATAAACAATTACTAACAATTTATCTTTATTTGATAAGTTGAATGAAAATTCTTAATTAAGAATCTTAATCTTATTCATTTCATAAGAATATATTATCTAATAGTAAGAGATATATTGCTGAACACACTAACATTTCTAGGTTATGGTTCACAAACTTCACACACATTATGTCTTATATGTACATATATATATATATATATGTATATATACACACACATATATAATTCATGATTGAGGCGGGTCAAAGAAATGAAATTGGAATGATTAAGGAGGGCCTTTGAAAATTGTTTTTAAAGAAGCATGTACATGGAAATGATGATGGCGAATGAAGCTGGGCATGGTTAGCAAAGAAAAGGAAACAGTGTTAATCAATGAGCATTAGGTATATAATAACATGGGTCCCTTCATTTCAAACCATCATCATCTTCCCATTAATCAACATTATAATTTTTTTTTCCCGTAAATCAAACCATATTTTAATTATAAAACCATACAAAGGAGATTAAATTTTTCCACGTCATCCCTGGCCCACATGTGGGCCATCCCCTTCAAAAACTCTCTTGAGAGAAAAACTCCTCTTTTTTTTTTTTTTTTTTTACTACAAACGTAAATATCCAAAAACTTAGGGGCGAAAATAGAAATTGTAGAAATTCATACACACACTGACAAAGCTCTCTGATTTAGTAAGGCGGGTTCTTTTCTTTTGCTTTTTTTGATCCTCTCCTTGGCCGACACGTGGATTTAGGTCAACGTTCTTCTCTGGTCAAACGTTTTCGGTTGACGAAGGGAGGAGTGGCTGAGTAAGGGAAGTCTTGATGTGGGTGCTTGTTCTGTTGCTGTGCTCCGGCGGGGACTGAATCACTGCCCTTTCTTGCGAAAGCTTCCTCTCTTCGCTTTTCCCCCATAAGACAAGGTATAGACCTATGATGATCAGCACTGCTCCGATGATCCTGTAGAGCCAAAACCAGTACATACCATTATTTGACGAATGTGATTTGAAGTATAAAAAATGATTTTGAATCGAACGGTTGGGGAAAGGAGAAAGGGCCCACGTACCCTCCCAAGTAGAATTCTTCGCCTAAAGCAATGGAGGCCATAATGGCGACAACAAGAGTCTGAACAGGTTGATAGACTGCCACGAAGACTGGGCCACCTCTGTCAATACACCATATCTGTACAGCGAATGCTATCCCAGATGCCACCACCCCCTGCATGTTTCCACCCACATACTTACACTTAGTCGCTAAACTTTCTTATTTTCTGTTCACACACGTACCCACCACCCACTACAGCTCAATACTCCACATGCATTATTGCTTATTCACCTTTTTTTCTTTTTTCTAAAATGAACACAGTTTTCAGAAACTTGAAAAGATTAAAAAAGAAAAAGTTTCATCTTTACAAAAAAAAGAGCTTTTAAATTATACGATCAGTCCGGTGGAATCGTCATTTAATCAATTTGTCTGGACATGTCCAAACTAAAGCTTTTATTTTTATGTATATGGAAGACTTTAAACAGACTCACAAAAATACGCTCTAGATTCTTTACCGTCCATTCTCGCAGACAGCCATCCGCGTCTTTAGATATTTTTATAAAAAGCCACGTATCGCCAAAGTCCAACAAGGTGGCCATGG
The DNA here is from genome assembly GCF_000150535.2 of Carica papaya. The sequence goes on along the minus strand of NW_019014192.1, from coordinate 17,291 downwards.
CCGAGATCATTGAAATCATTCAGGAAAAGTGATCGTTGATTACTTTGGTTTCTCTTTTTCTCTTTTTCAATCAATATAAATATAATATATATGAGTGTGCCATATTTTAACCTTTTTTCTGCTTTAATAATTACTTTTATTAGAAGAAATTTACTAGCGGAAAAGATAGATCTGTATATGCATGCGTAACTGACCGCATAGAGGATAGTGAAGAGCTCTCCACCGGAGTGAAACATCCAAGCCTGTGGATCTCTCTCGGCAAACCCCGCGATGACCAAGAACTGAATAATCCCAAAGAAGCAGGTGTAGGAGGTGACTGAGAGCCGAGCTGGGTACTTCTTTAGAACCGGTGCCTGCAACACGAGCCAACCGGACCATGACAAGCAATGGCCAATGAGGTATATACAACCTAGACTCCAATTCTTGCCCTTAGCATCACCCAGAGTAACGAACATGGAATCGGGTCTTTGTAGCGGTGGAACTGGGCTATATATGGCGGGACCCTTGTATAGAGTAATAACTGATGCCCCAACCACACAGCAGGCAGTGCCTATCACCTTCGCTATACCATCTTTTCTGTCTAGACGAACTTTCTCTATCCTGCAGCAACCATAAATAGACGTACCAAAAGCCATTTTAGAAGGCAGTTAATTATGATCTACCTATAACTACAATTATATGCAAATACATGTTGTTGGTTGATTTAACGTGAACTATCATATTTATCCAGTACGCAGGTTGCCCGTAAATTCAACATGTTGCTCGTGAGTCATTTTAGCTGCAACAATTCAAATGTCATTGATGAAATCAATAAGGAAGCCAGAGGACTTGCCGGAGTAGGGCTGCCATGAGAAAGGTAATGGCAGGAACAGAGTTTTGGATTGCAGATGCGAAGGTGGGAGATGTATTGTCCAATCCTAGCAAGTAGAATCCTTGGTTTGCAGTTATTCTGTACGATGTCGGATTGAAAGTTTGGTAAAAAACAAAAGAGACGTCACAAAGGAGTCATTACTTGGATCAGTCTTGGGAAACATCAATTACTTTACAACATGTATATATATATATAGAGAGAGAGAGAGTGTTTTATAAGGTCATACCCAATAAGTGCAAGGACGAAAAACTGGAGGAGAAAGTTAAGGGTGATGGCTGGCCTCTCTTTCCTGTAGAAAAGAAGAAGTTGGACGATCACGTTCAAATAATTATATTAATGGAAAAAAAAGACCTGAGGGTATAAACTAAGTAATTAATAATCAATTATCAGTAATGATGATCATTGAGTAGCCATACTTCTCTAAGAAATAGGCGAAAGGAAGGAGGAGAATCAAAGCAATGATGTTCCTATAAACAGGGAAGACAAGCTTGCTAATGCCCATGTTAAGGGCAGCTCTGGAAACTACATGGAAACCAGCATAACCAAACTGCAAGGCCAACATGGCCATGTGCAGCTGTAATCTTTCAGGCACGGAACACCACATCCTCCTTCCAGAGGCTGAACTCCCAGTATCCGCCATTGAAACGAGGTAATTATGTATTATATCTTCCGATAACAATAATATCAACAACAACAAAAACAATAAGAAGAAGAAGAAGAAGAAGAAGAAGAAGAGGAAGAAACGGATGAAGGAAGGAGTGTTGTGTGGAGAACGAGGTAGAGAAAGGGCGGTATATATAAATATAGGTGGAAGGAAGGGGGAGTGAAAAAGAGAGGAGGGTGGTGTAGTAGCGTGGGGAGGGTGGCCCAGATTGGCCCTAAAAAGACGTAACGTCAACAGTTAATAGAGCTTAGAATGTTTTTGGTTGTCTCCCACCTTTTAGTTTGTTCCCCTCTTCTGAGCATACAAGACAACCTTTATCGCATTAACCATCCATCCATATATTATACACCCTCTACCCAGAGAAGAAAATAAAAGAGAAGAAACAAGGCGAAATATACATATAATATAATATAATATTTTTTAACAGGTTCTGTTTTGGCACCATGCCATTAATTATGATAATTGAGTGAGAGAGAGAGAGAGAGAAAGAGAGAAGGCAGAAAGGGTCGAGCCGCCATTGATCGATCGAGCGCACGAGGGGAGGAAGGTGGGTACCTCATGCGTTCTATTATAGTAGCTAGCTATCATCCCCTTCAACCCCACCGTATATACTCATTCCCCCCCAACTTAATACACCTTAGCTAATTTCCAGCAAAAATATACACAGGTATATGCATACACAGACGCTAATTAATGGATGCTTCCCTCTATATTCTTTAGGTTTCTTTTGGTTTATTAATTTATTAATAAAAAATGGTTTTTTCCTACTTTTCATCTTTAGTTTTCACGCATATAAGATACACTATTGTTTACTCTTACCAAGTGAAATCATTATATAAAGATATAGATTAAAATAAACATAAAAATTAATATTTTACGATAAAGAAACCAATAGTATATTAATCGAACAAGAGAGGCTAAGAAAAGAGGACCAAGGATATGATTAACGTGTTTACTCACTGTATGACGTGATCTCTCCCTCTTATAATTCCAAACTCTAACTTTTCATTTACTTAACTTGAGTTATCATCGTTCATAACTTCTATTTTCTACATCTAATTCCTACTTAAGTTGTGATTTTTTGGATCAACAAAATAACATTTTCATAAGATATTATCTACATTGATATTTAGCAAGAGAGTAGAATTCTTACATATCAATTAAATATTTTCATATAGTTTATGTAATGCCAAATATTTGTTTATAGTTCATGAAATTCTCCCTAGAGTTATAATATCAAAGTTTTATAATTTATATACAAGATGAAATAATGTACTAATCTACAGATTAGTTAATGATAATTGATACAATAGTTTATTAACCGAAACTTAATAGTATTACTATTTAGAAAATATGTGTATTTAGTATATATTTATTATATAATTCATCTATTTGTGAATGATGTTTGTAAATTTGTATGTTTTTAATATTATAAGTTTTTACCATTCACAAAACAAACTTAGTACATAGTTTATGAGTCTCTATAACGAACAAAAACTATTCTAGCAATTACGATAAATGAAATTTATTGTCATTAACATATATATATACATATATAATAATTTTTAAAAGGAAATATATGAGTAGGATGAAAATTTGCCGTACAAATGTATAATACAAGATTATCAATTTTCTCCTTTAACCACATACCTTGTAGTCTACCTAGGTGTGCCTTGTATCATATAAGGTCATCAATAATTAGGAGTTTCAAGCCATTATTGATCAATTGTAGGACATATTAAATGGTTAATATGCTAAACTCATTAATTTTGTAGGAAAAAACAATATGATAAAATTAGTTATGTGAAAGATTCTAATCTACCTCAGGCGACCTAATACTCTTTCTACTAAAGTCAAGATATTCTCGATAAGATTAGAATAGATTTTTGTGGGACAATAAGGCCTTGGACCACGGTTGTATTTGATTATATGAAAGACTACATGCACAAGCAAAATCAAGGTGGTTTGGAAAGATTTGTTGGTGTTGGCCCAAGTATCTAAGACAATCAAACAGTGGAAGATGATGAATTTAAGTTTTCTAAAATTTAGATAACTTAAAGAAAAAAAAAAGTAAGCATGCAAAAGTAAATTATTAAGACAATTAAAAAATTGATTCACAACTAATAACTTAAATATAACGTATAAATTTAAGAGAGTAGGGAAGGAATAGTAAACTCAATTTATAGAGATTCAACCATCAATCTCGTATATATATCCTCAACTCAAGTAACTGACTTGAAATTTTTACTATCTTTAATTTTTTTACAAAAAGAGAGTTAATAAGACGTATAACTCACCATACGATATGATTTTTTCTTACAAAAACATACCAAGAGATTTACTCTATTTTTTATATATAAAGATTAATGATTTTTAAAGAATGAATAATAAAAAAATCTCCTTTAGAATAGATATTACAAGTAGAGACATTTAAAATTTTAAAGTATGCCTTAAGAATAAAAGATGAATTTTTGCTCTTGGTTTCTCAACAAATCTTATAAAAATTAAGTAAATAACTAATATTTAAAAACTCAAACAACTTTGAATGATAATTCTAAAGAATCTCTCTCAAAAAATAAATATGCAAAAAGAAATTGTTTGGATATCTCAAATTTAACTCGAGAAAAAAAATTTTTTTTTGTTTTTGATTTCTGAAAAAATTGTATTAAAAAATAAATAAATTAAAAGCATTTATAAACTCAAAAAATTTTTAGAAAATATTTAACAGAAGCTCTTTAGATTTTTTATTATCGTCTCTAAGCTCATAAGAATTATATAATAAGTTTAGAAAAAAAGTTTAACCTATTTAATTATATAATAAATAAATTTAAAAATATTCGATAAAAAATAGATATCGTTTAAAAAGTAATTAAAAACAAATATAATTTGATAGATACAATTAATTAAGTACGTATAAGTAGTATCACATAAGATGTCTATATTCATAACAATAAATTCGAGTACATATTTTTCTAGGACAAACATAAATTAAATTATTAATTACAGAAATTTATTTTAAAGTTTTTGGACTTAGGAAATTTACTCTAGTTATTACTAAAACAATATCCTGCAATTAAAAATACAATGTACACTATATATATATATATATATATATTAATGACCACAAATTTAAATATAAATTATTTTATATATAATTAAAATATTATTAATTACAAAAATTTATTAGAGCTATTATCAAATATTTTCTAAACTAGACATATAATATATATTAATGACGATAAAAGTAGAATATTCTTTATGCTATATAACTAAAATACACGTTTCTCAAATTTTTTACTTAAAATATATAATATAGAATCTATATACGGTGAAGATTACACCCAACTCAACTATATGTATATATATATAAGATTCCTTGATAATTCGTGAGCAATATCTTGGATGTGCTGAGTTTAATGGGGTTTAAGAAAAAAAAAAATTAATTAAAACTTAAAATTAGTGCGTTAAACTGAACAGATTAATTAATTAATCGATTAATTAAAATTTATGACAGTAATTAATATTAGGTGGGTCCACGCAACATTATGGAGGGAGGACCCCGTCAATATTTGATGTACAAAAGCAGCTGCCAACAGGAGGAATCCTTCTTTCTTTTTCGCCTAAAAAATATGATTCTCTCACCGTTTTATTTAATCAAAAGATATTTAATTTGTCTCAATAAAGTTTCCCAAAAAGTAAAAAACTTTTTATTTTTTTATTTTAAAATAAAATAATATCCAGAAGATAATGAAATAAATTAATTAAGTAAAAACAATACCAATCTAAAAAATTAGAATTTTTAATTTTTAATTTCTTACATTATCATACATGTATAAATAATTTTAACCATATAATTTTATAAAAAATTGACTTATAGATTCACAAGAGTATTATAAAATTTCGTACGTGGTAAATACATCATATTTGAATATGAATTGATAGAATTTGATTTTGATTTCGATGTCATACTAAATTTTGTACATAAAAATTATATAATATTAAAAAAATTTGTCACCATGTATAAAATTTGTTATAAATCTCATAATCATGAAAGGCAAATTTTGACATATTTTTCCTCTTGTAAAAAGCGGTTGATCCTCTTCTTAAGGAACCTAATGATGTTTTCCCACTAAGGTTTCCACTCCGAAAGCTTTGATCGGATTCATATATTATATATGTACATGCGTGTGTATATAATACATATATATATATATATATAGAGAGAGAGAGAGAGAGAGAGAGAGAGAGAGAGAAGAGAAACAAAAAATCTTCCATGGAAACGTGGGCTATGTTGCTGATATAACCTCTCTTGCTTTACGGGACATGTTGTTCCCCCTCAATCGAGACCACAATCATTCTAAATTTCAAACAATGAAGATTAAAGAGACCTCTCCAGCAAGACTCATATATATATATATATATATCTTTGCCCTTTTCTTTTGATCGTTAATAGTTTACTCTACCTGACGCAGATGCTAGCTTTTTTACTTTTGTCATTTCTTAATTAAATTTTCACTTTTATCATTTACTTCATACAGTTTTAAATTATTTGAAAACTGAAAGAGGGTGAGCGAGTGATGTGTGTGTGTGTGTGTGTGTTTGTGTGTGTATAAAGAAGAAGAGAAGAGGTGGGTGGGTGTGAAGCGGAGTTGAAGAATCGGTCGGGTACCGTCCTGACCAACCCAGTTGTGGTGTTAATTGCAGTCTGGGGAGAGAGAAGGACATGGCTGACAGCTACAAGAGATTTTGTTGCACGAGAGAATCTTCCTCATCAGGTGTCTGCATCACCTTTGACTACTTTTACTTGACTTCTATCTTCTTTTTATATTATTTTATAGATTACATTTTTAATAAAGTTTAAAATTATAAACTTTAAGATAAAATATAAACATTCTTGCTACCATATAATCATAACTCATTCTCTTTATTTTTCATTTACTAATTCACCAACCCTTATATATATATATATATATATACACATATAAAGATGTGTTGTATCTCCTCGTTGAAAGTTAATTGTTTTATTTATCGGTTATATTGTTTTTAATGTACATTTATATTATATTGGGTATGCATAATTGATATCTTGTTAAAGTAATTAAAATTGATAGTGGTACTTGGAGTTTGAATAATAAATTTAAAAAATAGGGATTTATTTGAAATTAACTCCATTATAAACTAAATGTATAACATATATAATACTTAAATGTAATATATTATTTAACATAATTTTCAATTTAAATTAAAAAGATCTGAATTTTAGTTATAAGTTATTTCTTTTATTAATTTATTTAACCCCATTTTGATAAGTATTAATAATATAGAAATATGATAGATTAAAGTATATCTAAATATAATTTTAAAGTTATAATTGATTCAATTTGATTATAATTGCACATTGGGTTTTAGTTCTACCAATTATAAAAATATACCATTCAGTTTGATTTCTAGTAATTACCCAATTTCTGGTTAATCAAACTTAAACCTTAAATCACATCCTAAAATTAATTGATAAGTACTGAATCGACACAAAGGTTGAAATCTCTGCATTTCTTCCTCCTCTTCTTCTTCTTCTTTACATATAAACCAACTGTTGGAAGATTGAAATACATACTCCTCGGAGCAAGTACAGGCTGAAAATGCTTCTTATACCTCCTCTCAAATGCTTCTTCCACCCTTCTCGGATCTCACTCACCATGAGTTCAAGGCGATCAACAACAGCCAACAACTACGCGAAATAACATGAAGTAAGAATTGAAGGCAAAAAGAATAAGCACCGCAGGCGCCCTCATCTTTGACAGAGGTGACGACTCCTTTCTTTCTCAGATGGACAGAAGCCGGGTGATGAGAATACCAAGTACGAATAGCAGAAGGCGCAGCAGAGAGACCGAGACGAGAGGCGTTGAACTCATGGTAAGTGAGACCGCCAAGGTGTTGAGGAAGAGGGTATAAGAAGCATTTGAGAGTAGGTTCAGACCATACTGCTTCTCTTGCTCCGACGAGGGTGAGTGAGTGAGCGAGCGAGTGAATGATATATGTATATATATAAATACGATAATTAAAAATAAAAATTAAATAGATACTGTACACATTTCATCACTATATGTGTGACAATGACTTTTGTCTATCCTATAATTATTAATTTTATTAGAAATTAGTTAAATATTTAGCTTTAATAATAAAAATCATATACAATAATAATAATAACAATAATAACTGAAGGCGCAATGAAAAGTTACGTATGGAAATGATTAAATTATTTATAATTTCTTTAATTATTAGTTTTTAGCTTGAACGGCACCGTTTTTATGGCCTTCTGCCTAACGGTTGTTCATTTTTTCTTCTTATTCAGTCGTTCACGCGCAGAAGAAGAAAAAGAGAAGAACGATGGAGCAGAAGTCTGAAAAGGCTGAAAGCGCGACAAGGCTGGCAGATGGCTTATGCGGGAGGCTGATGGCGATTTGAATAGAAAAAATCAAGGGTTTTAAGAAAAGAAAGACTGGGACGGAAAATTTGAAGAAAAGCACGCCTAAACTGTAGACTTGCAAAGTGCAGATAGCGTTGCAGACTGAAGTTTCTGAATAATGCAGAAAGATGAAGCTGAAGAAATAAATTTTTTTGACAGGTGTATATTATGTTACACCTGTAATGCAGAGATCAAATCTTTAATTAAGTACATCTTTAATATGCATACATATATATATATATATATATAGAAAAAATTGTGGTATCTTCATAGAAATAGGTTAATAACTTTATGGGAGTAATTATTTTGAAAGTTAAATTTTTCATTGAGGAAAGAAGTAATATAATTTAAAAAACTTCCGGAATAAAAAAAAATCGACCGAAGTGGGTTAATCAAACCGAGACAACCAAATTGATTCAGTTGGTTCAGTCACTAATAATGCAACATATGCAAACACTGTGCTCATCTCTAAATCCAACAATTAAAGTTAATGCTTCCAATTTATAGTCATTATGAAGTTAATCAGAAACCAATCGAGAGAGATCGATAGAAATTAAAAGCTCCTTTGGAAAGATGTTGAAAGCTTTACGTGCCTTGGCTCTTTATTATGTTTTTCACAGGGGTGTATATATACACACACACACTACATAAACCCATTAATCTATTGCTTTTATGTTTTGGCACAAAAAAGTGATTCCACCAACCGCACACTATGAGAAGAGTGAAGACACAGATATTTGGTGAAATTAATTTAACATGCTTGCTTTTGTTAATTACAAACCCAACATGATTAGATATTATATTATTGTAATTAATTAAGTAATTAGTATAATTTCGTAACGTTTAGAAATGAAGGGTTGATTTGATTTGATTTGATTTGATCTCTTAAATAATTTCTCATGCATCGTTCTTGCTGATTGGTTTTTCTCCTTTTTCGACACAAATATTTTTTCTTCATGTCTACGCCATTAACAGTCACCAAAGTTGACTAATTAACTTGTTGTAAATGCATGGTTCTTTTCTTGCTTTTCTGCTTGGCTTTACCATTTGGCTAAGTTAGTTCAGATTTACAAATCAACTTTCTAAAACAGGTATACGTCCATATATGTATATATCAAATTACTGTATCATGTATATAACTAAATTACAGTATTTAACCGGTGTGTCAAATGTGAGAAATAGACAACACATAAGTGGTGTTTCATTTATATTATATTACTGTACTAATTATAAACCTCTTTATTTAAAAACTCTGATGAAGAGTCCAAACTATCTTGAAAAATATTGCTCTTGAAAATGATTAAGAATATATGATACATCAGATCACTAGTTGATTAACTAGATTTTCTTCCTCCCAAGTTTTGTTCAAGAATCATAAATCTCCGTCCAGGGTTCTCTTAATTTGCATTTAAAAAAAAAAAAAAATAGTTTAACAAGGCATTCCATTTTAAGGAGTTCATTTCAAGAAATGGAAAGGAAGGGCAACTACTCTCCAAACCCTAATAACACACTTCTAGTAGAGTTGCGAACACTCAGTCACCCATTTTAGTAAGAATATTATATGGAAGCTTAAAAAGAAAAATATGAAGAAATTTATTAGACCACAAAATAATAAACATTAAGCATGAGAAAGAAAGCTTTCTTTGTGCTTGTTATGTCTATAAAAATAGTGGGTATAGTGCTTGAGTTTGCAAATTTTGAAAATGTTGGCCTCTAATTCAAGCATATATAACCGAGCAGTCATTTTTGGCAATATAAAAGATATTAGGATGGTGCAAAATATTGATGGATAATGGGTTAACCTAGTGCTAATGGTCATGTTTGTTATGAAAAAGACTGGTTCCAAAATTTTACTCCCCTTTAAGGAGCTAAGTATTTGGTTGTGAAGAGGTTGAATTAAAATTCACCCCAGAAATGTATTCATAGTAAAAGATTTTTTTACAGTCATTCTCCATGAGGAAGATATGTTTTACAGTCATTCTCATCTGGTTTTAAACAAACACTTGAATATATGATAAATATGTAATGACAAAGAAAGGTGTTTTTGTGGGAATAGGCTATTCAAGTGATAGAATATTTGAACTCAATGTTGATGAAAAGATATCTACTATTTATATTCATATGCTTTTTTAATATTTGTGGCTTCTTGTTTATGTGATATTAACAGTAAATATATGATAATTATGAGTAGTTAAAATCAATCCTAATACCAAATGAATATTTTTAAAATTGTAAAACTTATAATAAAACAAAATAAAAAGAGAATTTTATGAAAGTATAGAAAAAAAAATACTAAGTTACTAGAATTAATTCACGGTACAAATTTTTTTTACCTTAATAATAATATCATTATTGAATCAAGTAACGTTATTCTCATAAAAAAAATATTTTTTAAAATTTATGAAATAGTAGGAGTCAAGAATTGAACATGATATTAAGAACTCTTTTATATCTTTTTTACCAAATCAAGTCACTTGGGAATTTGAACTAAGAATAACTAAAAGAGTTAGGGTTGAAAAAGATTTTTAGTTTTTCATTTTTATGTTTGTGTCATAATTGAAAGCTAATTTCTTTCTCTCCATAGATTATTCTCCTTAATTGAAAAGCCAAATCCTAATTGAACTATACATGAATGAATCAATGTGAAGAATTTTTAGAGTTGCATTATCAAAACAAAGTTTTTCTAAACACATTCTTATATGAGTGAGTAAGTTATAGGAGCCCTCTTGAGAGATATCATCTATATGAGCGAGGTGATAGGGTTTCTTCTTTTGAAAATTGAATTTGCTTTCAAATATATCCATAAAAATCAAGACATGCACAATTGGGTAGCATGTAAGCTACTAAAACTCATTTCAAATACCTGAATTTTTTGTATGAGCATTGATTTTTTATTTTTCTTAGACAATCATAATTCATGTCTAAAAGCACTACTTTCTATAGAATAGAAATTGATTTGACGGTTTAATGTAGAATTATATCTTTATAAAGTTAAACTGTCTATTGTAAATTTAATTAATTTTAAAAATGAGGGTAAGAATATTATTATATTTCTGATACTAAAAGTTAAGTATATTTTAGTTAACATAGTTATAATAAATAGACTTTTTTAAATATATTTATTAATTATATATATTTATTATAAATAGTTTT
>NW_019014191.1:0-16271 GCF_000150535.2 Carica papaya | reverse complement strand
GTTAAGTTTTTTCAAATTAGGTGTGAAGGAGGCCAGTGACAAGAAAATTCTAGTTGACATGCTGTTTTGGGCCGTGGACAACCCTGCCCCTGCAAATTATTTGCTGATTTCTGGTGATAGAGATTTTTCTAATGCTCTGCACCAGTTGCGGATGAGGAGGTACAATATTTTATTAGCACAACCACAAAAAGCGTCAGCCCCTCTTATTGCTGCAGCAAAGACTATATGGCTATGGACAAGCCTTGCAGCTGGAGGATTCCCTCTTAAGAGCAGTGAGTTATCACAGCTCTCAAATGTTCATAGGACCTCGAATCCTGACACTTCACATCCCCAAGTTCATGAACCAGTCCAGTTCAGCCAATCAATGGCTCTCAATTCTGCCCCTGAAAAGGTTGCTGATAACAAATACAAAGGAAAACACATTCGGAAAATGCCAAATCAGCCTACCATATCTAGAATCTCAAGTATTCCAGTTGTATCTCAAGAAAGTAAGAATAATGGTTACTCTTATCAGCAGGAACATATGCAAGCAAAGCAGTTTAAGAAAGCTCCCCATGAATTCTTTAGTCCAGGTGAGCCTGTTGTCTCCTCAAGCATGTTTCCCCGTTTTTTCCCAAACGATCTTGATACTTTAGCAGGTGGCGGAAGTACTGCCTTAGGTGACCCACAGAATCATTATCCTCATTCTTCAAGGCCAACTAGCTTCACAATGCAACAAGCTTATCTACCAGAGAATCCACCATCTCTTAATCCAAATAATCTTGGTTTTCACCCCATGCCACCAAGAAACGGTGGCCCCAGATTTTCTTCAGCCCCAATAACAAATGTACTTGATATTGGTAAGCTTAGTACGTCTCATTATCCAAACTATCCACAGACTCATCCTAATTTTAGTAATAGAACTACGGAAGAGTTTAAATCCTCTGCTGAGTCTTCCTATCCAGCTAGCGCAAGTGCTCAACAGAAAGTTCATATGCTACACGATGGCCAAGTAATTAAGTGTGATCCTCCAAACATGTATTCTCGTGGTCCTGATTTCTCACCTGTATCATCTACGGTAGTTGCTAGCATGGGTTCCAAGAATAAGATTTGGGGAACTCCAGGGTGCTCAGCACCTCCTGAATACGTACAAGGCCTTATTGGGATTGTCTTACTTGCTTTAAACACTCTGAAGATTGAAAAAATTATGCCTACTGAAGCAAACATAACTGATTGCATCCGCTTTGGAGACCCAAAGCATCGAGGTACTGATGTAAGGAAGGCTCTCGATAGTGCGATTGAGCATCATATGGCAGTCATGCAAAACTTAGGCGAATTGCAGTTGTACATTGGTAAGAATGAGAAACTATGGAAGTGCGTGAATCCTATTGGTGGTAATCCCAATCAATATCCGAAAGCAACTTGGGATGGAATACAAAAGTTTCTGGCCTCACCTTCTGGCCGATCGGCCATAATGGCCTCTAAATGCAGGTGATGTGTTTTTTATTCATGGGTTTTTTCTACCTGACAAAATCCCGATTCTGCCTGAGCAAACTCTTTTCATTTATCCAGGTATGAAGCAGCTTTAATTCTAAAACAGGGATGTCTGAAGAAACTTGCTTTGGGTGACGTTCTCCAAGTCTTGAGTATGGTAATTTCAATGAAGAAATGGATTATTCACCATCAATCAGGATGGCAACCAATTATGATAAACCTAGCAGAGACTAAAACTGAAACAGGTACCAGAACTGGTGCTTGACTAATTAAAATTAGATTGGTATTTGAGAAGTGGTCTGACAGTGTGCTTAGGTCTGAGTTCTTGACTACATTAAAGACACACTGAATTTGGAAATTTTGGGGTGTAGGTCACTTTAAAAGTACTTCTAAGCATTTTAAGTATTTGGTGCAACTAGGGCAGTGGTTTCTCTGAAAGAACAAAAAAATTAAGAGAGAGAAAAGAAGAACCATGGTGACAGAGACAGTGACTCTCGTATTATGGAATAGAATGATGAGAACTTTCCTTTTTTCTTTTAGTTCCCTAGAAAGTTCTGGCAGTTCTATTTGGGGAAAGAAAGCATTCTACAGGTATGGCTCTTGTTACAATGTACTAGTCACAGTTATAAGTGACAGCAGAATCCTAATGGGTTTTTGGAAGACTATTACAGGTTGTCTGTCCAAAGGTCATCCCTAGGATATTCTGATCCATGTTGGAGATTGCTTTATTAGAATCAAAGTTGTAGCCTGACTTTTATCTTGTAGATGTAATAGGTATGATACATTTGCGTAAAATGATGTTTGGTTGATTGGAATTAAAAGTAGAAGCGCCCGTTCTATTCTATAGATGTAATTGGTGCAGGAGTTTTGGTTAAAGTGATTCGTGGTTTCAGATCCTAAATGTGTAAGCAAGTTGTTATGTTAATTGTTGTCTGCTGTGGAGATATCTAGTGATATCTGCAGTTGTCAGCACTGTCATATATGTTATGGAGAGTGGAGACTTCTTGATTCGAAGAGTAAAGCTCTGTCAGAAATGATGTTTTTATGGATGAGTTGAAAGGAATGTAATAATTGAAGAACTAAGCACCTATATGTATGTTACATATGCTTTTGAAGTAAGCGAGGCCAGGAAGTTAAAACACTTGGTGATGCAGTGTTGAAGAGAAAAGTGGAGCTTAATGATTGTTTGCTCATGTAAATGGTTTACTAGTTGGAATTCATGAGGTATGTAAGAATTAGTTTTCTGATATTAAGGTGAAGGTGTTTGCTTCAGCTGTTAAGTGTTTCTGGTGTTCTTCCAAGTTTGTGTCTTATGCATTATTAGATAGAGAACAAGTGAAAGTGTGCGGGATCCAGTACTATTAATGTTCAAAAGCATGATTTTGGATGTGAACTTCAGTATTGTTCAAATTGTTCATGTGTTTTTATAGGGATTTGCGGTGGGAGTTAATATTTGGGGGGTAGATGAGTGAAAAGCAGCTGTTTATGACAACTCTGGTTGATGGCTTTTAAAGACGTTGAAGTAGAGTTCAGTGAAGTCTATAACATTCTCAATCTGCAGTGATTCAATTCTCCAATTGATGTAAGAGAGCTTGATAATCTGTGGGAATTATTTGATAACCTATATTTTGAATTTGGTTAATTTAGATGTAGGTTTAGTTGAAAATTAAACATCTATTAGCTTATAACTGAAGTTAGATTTGGCATGACGAAACTGAAGTTGAGAAAGTATTCAGGTGAAGATTATATGGGCATGGCTTTGTTTATATCGAAATGAACTAAATTGATTTTAATATTTTAATTTTTATTAACACCTTTACTAAATCATTAATATGGATTCTTAGAACATATTTTAACTTTTTAGAAAAATATTTTTACAACTTATTTTGTATATTATCTTTATTTACATTTTTTAAAAAATATTTAATTAGTATAAACGGAACATGTCAGTCCAATCTACTTTTCTAGTTTCGGTTGGATTTTGCTCACCTCTACCTAAAATGTTGTCCTTCCTATCTATCAAACAAACAAGAGTAACTCAAAAGCCTAATACTAGTTGAAATCTTAGAAAGTTTTTGGAAATTAAATCAAAGTTTGTTCGTAAAACATTTGCAACATATCGAGTTTGACAGCATCCAATTTCAACTTGCGACGTGTTCGGTCAATTTTTTTTAAAAAATTAAAAGGTAGAATTAACTATGCGCCAAAAATAAATAATATTTAAAGCAAAATTAGTTGATTTCTTTCGACAAAAACAAAATTAAAACTTGAATATAGATATTGTAATTAGTATACTTTTATATCTTATTAATTTAATATATTTAAAATAAAAATATAATACTAATTAGTAACTACTGTCTTTATATATTATAGATTATTTTAAAATTAAGAAAATAGAATTATGTTATATTGTATAAAATAAATAAAATAATTGAATAGAACTAAATATGTCATACTAGTTTAATTTTTGAATAGTATTTAACATTCAATGTATTTATATAACTATTCCAATAAATAATAATTTCATAACATAATAAATCGAACATACTTGTATATCTTAATTGAAGTGTTTTTATATGTATGCGTAATTATCCAAAAACTTTTTGTTTAGATCAAATGGAACAACTTCAGCTGTGTTTAAAGATCTAAAACAATTTCTGCATGATTCGTTGATACTATCAATACGTGCATCTCAATTCCCAACTAAAACAAAAAGATTATATCTCTTCCAGATAATCTTTTGATAATGCAAATGTTTGATAACCTCCTGACTCATCAATATCGGATTTATACTTCAAGGGAGGCTTTAGTGGAGTTTCTGCATTTAAGTCAAACAGACGGAAGATCGTGTATCAAGTGTTTGAATCAACTCTAGGATTTTAAAAGACGTACTCCCTGAAATCCAGCCTAGCCAGGCAGAAACTCACCAAACATTGCATATACATTTCTTCTACCCACTCGACTATCCGAAAATCAATAATGCCAGGCTCGGCTGGGTAACTGATACTTATAAATGACCATTCAAGAAGGAATAGGCATGCACATTGGGTACATTCACATTTCAACTATATTCTAACACAATTGGGGTGTCATTTCTTTGAGGACTGGACTGGGACCCTATTGCGCCCGATCTCTTGGCACACCACTATCACAGATTGTTACTAAAATTCCACGACATCAGATCATAGTTCCACTTGAGGATGAATCAGGGAAGGAACGGATGATGAGAAGGACATGCTTGTTTCTGCTTTTTATAAGCCCTGAGCAGTAAAATGAACACGTAATTCCAATCACCAAAATTGTTTGTAAGATTAATCAATATTCAGAAGAAGACTAGCCCATATTAACCTGGCAGCATTAAATCCCCCAAGTCCAACAGCTCCAAGAACGATAAGCAGGAAGGGAATCTGAACCAAAGTATGATTTCTTCTTCCTGGGTATGCCCTTGGAACTCCACTTCGAACAACTTGTGTGTACATATCTGACCATCAAAGACAAACCCGAATGATAGAAAATTTGATAATAAGTTGAAAAAGTGAAATTTCATTAGTAGAAGATTACCTGAGGTTGAACAATTGCCCCTTGCACCTGTAATAACAGCGATTACATTGAACATGAGTGAGAAATAGTGAACTTTAAAAATGAGATACAAGAACCCCTCAACCAAGTGAGACCCATGGTTTGCAAACTTGAAACCCAAATAAGCTACCTATTTAATTAGTGGTCCTATGGTTGATTATATGTAATCCTATGAATACTAGAGCACTCTGCACTTGGATGAATCACCAAAGCATGCAAATAAGCTATCATAGATACAATTTCCAATTGGTGGCACGAAAGTACTATCAGGGAGTAAACAAGTCACTAACTCAACTAACTTGCATCAACTGGGTTAGCTAACTTACCAGTAGAAAAAATATGTACTGGAAACACATCAAAGTTTAATTAATGAGCACTATATGAACAACTTAACAATACATGTGAAACAACTTCTTGAGGATAAGAAATGGTCATTGATAACATAAAATCATTTTTCTCATCAATACCCAGTTATTATGTACTTGCATCTCACAGCTTACTCGTGAGTCTGATGAGCCACATGTAAGTTAACTAATCTGTCAAATCATCTTCAAGAAAATCAAGACCATCATCATCAGTGGTAACACCTCCAGCTGCAGGATTAACCTCCAAAGGCTCAATTATACTAGCCATTGTTACCATATACCCAGGTCTAGTTTCCTCATGTTCATTCTCATCCACTTCATCTCCATAAAGTTGTTCCATCTCGCAATGTAGTATCTCCTGAAACAGAACAAAGGATTCAAAGAGAAATCTAATGTAATGCTAAAGAGAAAAGTAGTTGTCAGCAGCAAAGTATGAGAAGGAAAGGTAGATGCAGGCATAAAACGTCTGGAGTACCTCATCTTCTTGCATGACTTGTTTCTCTGACTCAAGAAGCCAGTCATCCACCAAACTTTCTAGCATTGCACTGTCGAAGGAAACTAATTCATCTGGCTTCCTCCCAAGCTGGCGTTCTCTAAGTCGCAAGTTATAGTGAACATAGGTAAGATCATTCCATCGTTTCCGGGACAGGCTGTTATGCCTTTGGATGTGAACTTGATCATATAAACTCCATGTATGTTCACATCCAATAGATGAGCATGTCTGGCTTAGTATTCGGATGGCAATTCGTTGAAGCTCTAAGCAACTTATCCCATGTTGTTGCCACCATGAAGCTAATAATATGGATAATACAAACTTCTATTAAACCAACTTCAAATTGAGTATAAATGCTGCTATTTTTTACTGAAAAATCCATTTGTTATGCCAAATCACCTGGATCAAGCTCAGTTCTTGTACTTATAGCCAATTCTGTTCCAAAATCAGCTTTTGCAGATACATAATCAGGTATCTGATGAAAAAACAATGAATTGCCAATGAAAGAAATGTAAGCGAAGATTCCATGGGCATATAGTGAGCCTTATGGATATTTGAATGACCAAATAAGGAATCAGATAAAGTCTGCCACTAATCCTGCCCTAAATCTAATAGAAGAAATACCAAATCTGTAGGAAGCCATTACCTGCATAGATGCAGATATCCTTTTTGCACTGTCTGCTTCCAGTCGAACAATACATTCATTTAGACCACGAATGACCTCAGGATGCTGTCACACAATAAATAAATTAGGATTGGCAGGACTAAATATTTTATTAACCTAGTAGTCACCATTTCTCATACCATTACAAAATCTGGACGGTAACGATATGACGGATTGAGAAAGTAAGCAGCCACGTAAAGAGGATGATGGAACAATGAGCTCCAGTGGCTGTCTATCACACTCCAGAAAGGTCCATATTTTCGCATATCATCACCATGGATGGTCTTAATCACATGCTTAGCTCGAAACATATCATTATACAAAAAAGGCATTGATCGGCTGTCATCACCGTATATCTTTTGCACAACATCTGCAACCGGTTCTAAAGATTTTCTCACATATTGTACCTTCTTCCAAAATGTGACATTTAAGACAATTTTTTCGACTTCTTTACCTTCAACTGATTTGGCCAACCGGGAAGAAAGCCATTTGTTTGATTGAAGCATTCTTCTAAGGCCAATCCTGTGGTCCAACAAACTCTGTAAAGTGAAAAAACAAGTAGCAAACTTTGTAACAGCTGGTCTAAGAATTTCCTGTCCCCTGGTGAATTCTTTCTTCATAAAACTCAACAACCATGTGCTGTTATAAATGAACCTAGTAATTCTTTTTGCTTTATCTACGCAATTCCCTACACATTTTATATTCAAAAAATCTTCCAGCATTCTATCAATGGAATGAACAGCACACGGTGTCCAAAATAGATTTCGTCTTTTCTCTTCAAGCATCTTGCCTGCAGACTTGAAACTAGCAGTGTTCATGGTAATTACCTGTTATAAAAGCAGAGAAGAAAAACAGCTTAGCAGCCTGCTAATCAATTGTAGTTAAATGAAGACACCTGAGAGAAGCACAAGCAAGGAGTTTTTACCTGGACTACATTTTCTTCACCAATCTCCCCCACTACTTTGTCCAACCATTTATAAAGGTTGCCAGCATCTTCTATTATCTCAGATGCATCAATGGAAGAATGAAAATACACACCACGAGGGCAAGCTACGAGAAAGTTAATTAATATCCTGCCCTGAATGTCATTCCAGCTATCAGCCAAGATTGAACAACCAGTAATTGCCCAGGATGCCTTAAACTCTGAATAATGCTCTTTAAAACTAGCAATTTCATCTTGAAGATATCGACCAGATATAAGCCGGCTCATGGAGCCCTGCAGTCCTTGCCCATACTGTCCAACCAACTCTAGCATCTTATGGAAATATGGAGAGTTTGCTGCACTGGAAGGGATTCCAGCATGATGAAAGAATTTGCATATAGCAGATATCACTTCTTTCCGTGCTTTCTTCTCAATACCCATCTTTGGTTTAACTTGCTTCATGTGTGATGTCTGGCTTTTGAGTGACTTCAGGAAGACTGAATCTAATCTTGATCTTTTGAGTACTGGTTCAGCACCGCTGACGCTGCTACAAGGGGACCTACCCCTAACATTGTTTCTGATATCACTGTCGGAAACTTTATCATCAACTGCCAGCATGTCCTTACTCATATACTGTCTAAACCTTTCCTCCTGCTCCTCATCTTCATTATCTGAGTGCCCATAGAAAGCAGATATCTCTTTAGTATCAGGTTTTCGATGTCTTCTACCAGTGCGGTGCCACTTCATGTTCTCCTTAATTTTAAGATAAACATCCTCAGGTGCCTTTTCACAACATGCAACTTCACCAGGGATTCTAGCCAGATGCTGTTTAAAACGATTTATGCCCCCACTAATTATTTTCTCACAGTAATTGCATTTTACCCTTTTCTTCTTTTCATCTTGAGGGACACAATGTTCCCAACCAGGGTCCACATATCCTAATGATCGAAGTGGTGCATATCTTATAAGTAAGTTCTTATCACTCATCACTTTCTTGCCTTTGTGTTTGTAATCAGGAGGTGATTCTTCTGTCTCATTGCCCTCAGGAGAACGGAAAGCCAAAGGTGCCGGTTCATATCCAGATTGTCTCCTTTTCCGACCAGAACGACAACCTTCCAGATTTTTTCTCATATTTAAGCATACTTCATCTGGAACTTTTTCACAGTGAGTAACTTCCCCAGATATTCTAGCTAAATGTTGTTTCAACCTGAATATTCCACCACTCACTATTTTCCCACAATAATTGCATTTAACCTTCTTTTTCCTCTCATCTTGAGCTACACCATGTTCCCATCCGGGGTCAACATATCCTGTTGACCGAAGTGGGGCCATTTCTTCAACCATTTGCAGCGTGGAAAACAACTTTGTATTATTTGGCTGTTAGAACACTGAAGGAAAAACTAAAATAAATAAACAGAAAAGCACTAGCAACTCTTGTATCCATATGAAAATAATTGTAGAAAAAAAACATAGATTACTTGGACAGCTTGTTCTCACTAATACTCTGGTTGTTTTAAATCCATGCAGATATTAGAAAACGATGTGCAGAAAACTTTACAGACTCCCCACTATTGTAACTGATCAAAAAATAAGCATGTAAGTCAACGGCAGAACAATCAACACAAAGGATTTACGTTGAATGACACATTCATATATATCTTGAATCAGCAGGAGGTACTATTCAACCATCCCATATATTTTAAGAATCACAAAATTTAACAACAGATCAACAATTAAGATTTAACATTATTCACAAAAATATTATTTGAAAATTAATTCTCCATGAATTTTGTCTCAGAGTAAAAACACAATCCTGTAGTTTAGGAGCATTATTTCAAACTTTTAATGATGATATTTGCTTATAAATGCACCAAATAAGTGATGCCGTAAGAAACATACAACTTTTTCACATCAGAGTAGAGAGTCTTTCAAGAGAAAGTGAACCATTATGTGTAAACAATTTTTAGGAACTCAAAGCAAATACTATAACATGGAGTATCTTGGATGCTCAGACAACTGTTTCACACATCAATAGCATCCACCAGGAAAAGGGGGAAGAAAGAAATTTCACTCTTACAATAAATTGGCCCGTTTGACACACTGGAATTCCTTTCCCAAGTGCAAATATCCTGGTGCACGCTTGCAAAAGACCATGCTGGAAGACAATTTATTCCTCAAAACCATTGAAATAACTCCTTCCTGAACTAATTACCAAATCTAAAGTAGAAAGTGAGGGTAAACTCCAAAAACGAAAATGAGAAAGGAAACAAGTAGCGCAGAAAATCAGTGAGCATAAAACATGGAACTGATGAACAAGATTCACAAACTCAGGTTCATGATTGAAGGAATAACAGCATGACCCTCAGAGGCAAAACTATACATTATAATTAGAATTTGAAACTGTAAGTTTGTAAAGTCTAGAGTCATTATGTGGCATGATATAGTTAATCAGGAGTATCCCGTAGCCAAATGAATCTTGTAGTTCATTTGGGAGTTTGCAAACCAAGACCTCCAAATAATACGTCTAATCTTCCTCACAATATAAAGGCAAGAGAATTACCAGATAGTAGGCATGCATAGGCTTCTGAAATCTGTAGCACATTTAAATATTAATTTCAGAATGAAATACTATGGAGAATAAAATGTACCATATAGAAAGTTGTAGATTATTTGCTAATATCTCTTCTTTTCTTTTAGGGCCTTGGGGTGGATGGAGGTGGCTGATGCTCTTACACTCACAACTATTAACTAAAACTGCATGCAGTGACGATCAAAATCTGATGGTCTTACAATATAACAAGCTAATAATCAAGAAACATGCAAGTGAAAAAAAATGAGAAGGTTTATGCTCTTTTAAGTTATAAACTTAAATTAATATACATGGAGTTCATTATTGTAATAACAATTCACGAATAGAAGGTAACTCAACTGTTGTAAAGCAAATAGGAGGAAGGACTTAAATAAATGGTACATTCAACTGTTGCATGAGATAATCAAAGCTTTAACCTCTACAATTTTTCTCAAGGGTAAAAGGTAACTCAAGTTTTTATACAATTGTTATGTCAAGATTTTATAGGTAGGTAATATTACTAGAATTGCAATTGAGAAAAACAGGGAGGAAGTGTGTTTAATGTTAGATGCCAAAGAAAGAAAAACAAAAAGGTTCGAGGAGCTTATTGCTAAAATTACATTCCATTTAGCTTCTAACCTTGTTAAACTATGTTTGAATTGAAAGGTCTGGATTAAAAATTGAGAAACAAAAGGGAAAGGGAAGGATGGTAAACATTTCTCCATTTCTCTTAAATATCCATTTCTTTCATTCCCCAAGATTAGGAGAAAAGGAGAAAGGAAAGAGGTTAACTTTCTTTCAATGATGAATTCTGGTTCGTCCACAAATATCTGATTTGTTACTCTCTTAATTTATCATATAGTTGAAATATCCATTACAACTTTCTCTCTTTCTTTTCTTTCAATTAGTTATCCAAATAAGAATAATTCATTTCCCTTTTAAAAACCCTTGTGTCCTTCCCCTCATTTCCTTCACTTTACAATTTAATCGTAGAAAATGGAAGTACTCCTCACTCACTGTCAGGAAATTAAATAGAATAGGAAAAATATTACAGCAAGCATCTCCAGAGGAAAAATAATTACCCAGATACTCCACTGGGATTGTAGTAACTACCATGAACAGAAAAATTCTAGGCAAACTTTTTCCTGATATTTTAGCCTGTTTACAATTGAATACTTAAAGCATGAAAACTGTTTAACTCAATCCTCAGTTACAACTAGAGAACAAAAAAAGTATGTTGGTTTGGACAGGCTTAGACCTGTTGAGGCCTTATAACAAGTTGAGCAAGAAAATGCAGCAAAATCATCTGCTACCCCCAACAAGAGAATAAGAAGGCAAAAATGGGGTTTCTTTAGTTATTATTATTTTACTTTAAACATCAACTCCCAAAAAGATAATTTCTTTTAAGCACTACGGCTAATGGACAAAGCAAACCGCGCATGAACAACAACAACATTAGTTTCTGGTTGCCTAATTGCTCACCAATTTGAATTTAGAATCGGCAAGTGGCTTCTCATACGCTGGAAAGAGGTCAGGATGAGATTCCCATACTTTGCTTTTATAAGCAGCCTTAACCTACCAAAGAGAAAGAGAAAATAACTAAACTGATGCAACATTCATAAGTTTAACACGTAAGTAATGCTAATTACAAAGAAAAAAAAAAAGTCATAAAAATTTTAGTGATTCAAAGTTATAAAACTATCAACTTCGCAAATTCATTTCAATTGAGCAAAGCAAGTGATTCGGCTGAAGCTTCAAGTAACAAATGAAAAAAATTCAACGTCAAGTCAACTGAAACAACAAAAATCTCAGTTCACAACTAAGTTAATTTGGTTCGTTAATCACGATCCTTATAACCCTAAAAAATTAACGCTAAAATAGATCCGATAAACATCGAAAAGGAAAACATAGAATCGGAAATAGTAGGAAAAATGGAAACACATAAATAAGTACCTGAGATAAAGTTGGACGAGAATTAGGGGGGAAGCCTAGCAAGACCCTGGCCTCATCGCCCTGCATCTCTCTGAAATTTATTCTCGTCTTGTGTATAACCTCATGTTTTGTTTTTAACCTTTATCTTCACATATTATTGCGCCAACATTTTTTATGGGAGAGTTTTGGGTGTGAGTGCTCGGACAGACGTTTGATTCTTACAGGAAGATCAGGAGGAGATCAAAGATTTTACAACGGCGAAAGGAAAAAGTTTGGTAGGTGCTTCTGTTGGGGACTAATGAGTTCAGTTCTATTTTGAAAATGAATTTTTTTTTTTGTTTGTAATTTTTTAAAGAATAAAATAAATTATTATGTTATATTTATTAGTTTATAGTTATATGATAATCATATTAAAGCTTTAACTATTATTCGGCCTTTGCTGATAAATATATTTATTACAGATATTTAAATATTATCTTTTAATATCATAGAGTTAATTATAGTTACATACAAATTTTAAAAATGTTTACCTAATTAATTATTATATTTACGAACTAAAAATAATATATATATATACACACACACATAACCCGTGTTATTGAATGTTAACTTACTGTATGAATTAAAAGGAAGAGAAATTATTATATGAGAGAATTTGACGTCCCCTTCAACAAGAAGTCAAAGGTCTTTCTCTTAGGAAGGAAATTTTAATACAGTTTTATGGGCTAACGAGAGAGTAAGGAAGAAGGATTCGATATCAATTTTATTGAATTTGTGAAAATATTAGAAATGTTTGATTTACTGAGTGTTTTATGTAAACAATCGGTATATATTAATTATTTTTTAATATATTATATTAAAATATTTTAATTATCATGACTTATATTTGATATTGAAATATTTTATAATTTTCCAAAGTTGATAAGACAAAAAAGAAGCTTAAATAAGATCATAAGTTCTACCAACTTGTAAAATTAGAAGGTTACAAGAGATGTGAGAGTTTGAGAGGAATGAAAGGTAGGTAAAAGATTTGGATGGAAAAAATAAAACAATTGAACTTTGAGATTAAAAGAGATAAAAAAAAGAGAATTCAAATGGAGATGTATGATGGAATCAAAGGATCGAGAAAACTGGATGTAGAAGTAGGGATAGAATATTTCTATTCAAATGTGCTCATATTATTAAATAAAAAAATTTTAAATTTGTTTTACACATAAAACGTGTTCATATTTTATTGTTACTCTACATATAATTAATAAATTCAAATAATTTATATATACATTAATGTTATATATAATAAATAATATAAATAGTCCGGATCAAGTACAAATAGATAATTTATAGGCTACTAGTACTACCTACAACAAGCAAATAAAAACAAGGGGGTAAATTACAATCTCAATAAAGCATAATCCAGTTCACGAAATGTGCTACAAAAACATAATTGGATTTACAATGAAAATGATGAGTCAATTCAAGTTGAAAGTAAAACATAATTGATAATTAAGTTGTTAAGCTAATGCACAAATAAATGAATAACTTGCAATTATTATTGTTATATATATACAGATCATGTGCGGTACAAAATTTTTATGTACAGCCAAAACAATTTTAACCAAGGACTTTGTCCTATACAATTCTCTAATGTCTCCTTTACAATCCCAATAGTGATGAAAGGTTCCAGACGGTCAACTTGCCGCTTCCGTCCCCCGTGAAAAAGAGGCCTCCTGGCCCAATCTCGATTAGACGAACTTCATGTTTGGAAAATATCTTACCCCGCTCAGTGAATCTAAGAAATATGGTTATAAATGTTACAAAAAAAGGATTCTGTTAAGACACATAATGCACAAGAATTAACTGATACTTACGATGGCAAGTCATATAGATGGATAATGTTGTCATTAGAAGAGCAAAACAAAATTGGTTTGTCTTCCACATCAGCAATCCCACAGAGTGAAAGTATACCCTGGTCCAAACAAAATTATTTCATGAAATTAATTCCAATTCCAAAATATCACCATCAAAAGTCTTGAGCAAGACGTGCAAATTAGCCTAAAGAGATGAAAAAATGTACAACTTAGCTTCATAATAGGACTAGCAAATAAATCCAAGTGAAGATAAACAAATAGCTACTATATCAGAATTTGAACTTTATATAGTTCCTACTCTCATCCCACCTTTTTTTCCCAAAAAGATTTTGAGTAGCAGCAACGCTATGAATGGACAAAGTGAATAACAAGAAGAGACGCAAACACAAGTGGAAATATAGCGATTAAGCAGACAAAGAGAAGATTCTGAAGTAGCAGCAGCAGGTAAACTGTGAGAATAAAGAAACAAAAACATTTCTAAATCTATCTACAGCCCATGATCAGCCAGCTTTTATCCAAATATATTCAGTGAACTTCGATTATTATATACTTGTCACTAAGTGCCAGACGTGGAATTTGAGAAATGAAGAAAATTCAAAAGTTACCAGGATTTTATGACTAACACGACAGCCACAAAAAAAAAAAAAAAAAAAAAAGAAACATGATGGATAGACAAAAAAGCAAAATGCAAAGGAACCTTGTCCAGGTCCTAGTCCACACAATCTGTGACACCCACAGCAGAATAGCATCGGGAAATTAGCTCGGTATCCGGAGAAAAGGCTGGAAATAAATGATACCTGTTGTTCAGTGTGCGTATAGAATACTTCCAAGACACCTTTTTCAGATGTACCCCAGAATTTTAAAGTTCGATCCAATGAGCATGATAACAAAAACTGATCCCAACAAAGAAGAGATGTAACTGCCTCTTTATGCCCTTTCAATGATGTAACAAGCTGCAGTGTGTCAAGGGCCCAAACCTGGTTTTATATTTAAAAGGAAATGGTAAATGATACTTGTGCATATCGAGAAAATATTATCACATGAAATCGAATGATTTGTGCGAAGGTCACTTATTAATCAGATAAGCAAAGACAACAAAATGGAGACCATGTAACGTTAAAAAATGAATATATCGATACTAGGAAAAAATTCTCATGTAAAACAACACAAATACACACTGTATTCCGCAAGATGACAAGAATTAAAGAATAGAAGAGAACAATAATCAATACCAAAGTTACTCATGGTTCAGAAAGTTACAACAGAGGGAACTAGTTCAACCTTGTTTTATTTCCTTCCAATTCCTACATTTTAAGTTTCTTTGACATCTGAAAGTTAATCATAATTTACATATTTGAAACATAAATTAATCAATTAAATTCATATTTCAATATGAAAACTATAGATTTTTATTCTCACATATTAAGCAATAACAAAAACACAACTTAAATTAGATATGGAATTAATTTGTAATTGGAATAATATTTTCTCTCAAGTTTTTATTTTATTTATATTATGTTCTCACTCATATCCCACAGAGTTGAAATTTAAAAAAAAAATCAACCTTAACGTTAATAGCTAATTGTATTCCTTAGTTGGTATACTACTTACAAGTTTGAATATTCTAATATTGAATTTCATCTCTTCCGGCTTAAATCAAATTTCAAAAGACAAGGGGGCAGAGTTTACTTGATACTCATAAGAAAGAGTTACCATGGAAAATGACCTATCTTGCAGAGTATATGACAGAAATAACCAATGAAATTAAGATAATAGACATAAAGAAAAAAGAGAAAGAAAGATATACAGGATACTTTGTATGAAGAAGCTGTATGTTGACACGAAAATTAGTAGCAGAAAATTTTCTTAATATCAACAACA
This sequence comes from Carica papaya, assembly GCF_000150535.2. The sequence goes on along the minus strand of NW_019014191.1, from coordinate 525 downwards.
TACCCTTATTGTACCAGCAATTGATCCTGAGTATAGCCTTCCCCTTCCAATACATAAACATACCACAGGGCTAGTGTGGCCTTTCAAGCAAGCGACTTTTTGAAATGGATCAGTTTCAGTATTGCCTTTCCAGACCAAAATAGTTCCATCCTGCAACACCAATGAGAGCAAATTTTAAGTAACTAATCTTAAAGATATAATCAGAGTCATGAAAACCTGCCAAAATGGCTCTGTCCAGCGATATCAATGACAGGAAAAATTTTTAACAACTGATCTTATGATGGACTTAAATTCTTGAAACCCCACAATACATCAGTTAGATGCATTTGCTCAAACAATTAGAACTATCCAACTTTCAGAATTTATTTTCCAACCCAGCAAAGTAGCTTAAGCCTAGTGACACAAGTTAAAAGGAATTCCATATTGCAAATGAAGCATTTACCTGCGCCCCTGCCAAAAGCATGTTGTCGCCAACAACCATAGCATTAACTTGACCTACTGGTCCTTCCAGATTGAATTCTGCAC
>NW_019014190.1:12306-34051 GCF_000150535.2 Carica papaya | reverse complement strand
GGCGGCGGCGAGTCGCCTCGGGTGGCTGTTTTCGGCCGTTTTCGGCCGTTTTCGGCCGAATTCGGCCACGCTCGCATTGGTCCTTGTCAGAAAACAACCCTAGGGCCCTCGGGGGGCCAAAAAATCACGGAAAAACGGAGCTTACCGGCGGCGGCGCTCTCGGGTGCAGCGGCTCTCCGGCGAGGTTCGTGTTTTGGTGATTCGGCTCCGGTCAACCTGTAGAGAAAAGAATGGTGATCACGGTGATATAAAAATTGCATCGAACGGAGGCCGGGAAGGGCCTCGTCGGAGGCAAAAACCGAGAGGGGGCGCGGCGGCGCCGCTGGGCTTCGGCCGCGTATTCCGGCCGTTTGGCCGGGATTTCGGCCTCGATTTGGCCATAGGAGGAATCAGCGGGGAAAAACGAGTCGGGGGTATGAAATTTACCTCAATCGGCGGTCGGAAATTTCCCCGGTGCGGCGGCGAGTGGCGGCGGGTGGCGGCGGTCGGCCTCTGGTTCGTCTTCTCCGGCGAGCGGCTGGCGGCTAGGGTTTTTGGTCTGGTGTGGAGGTTCTATTTATAACCCCTTGCCTTTTGATCACAGCCGTTCGTTTCGTTTTAATCTGGGCCGTTCGTTTTTGATTGAATCTGGGCCGTCCGTGCGTTTGAATCTGGGCCGTCCGATCGCGTGATTGATCTGGGCCGTCGGATCGCACCCACGCGGATCGCCAACGTGGCTCCTTTCGGAGTGACGCGATCTTGCCACGTGGCAGGCCCTGGTTGGCCGGGCCTGCTGACGTGGCTGCTGACGTGGCACCTTTTTTTTTTTTTTTTTCTCCTCCTTTCCGGGTGCTACATCTCGGCCTTTCCCTCGGATGAACATCAACACCGAGGACGACCACTGAAGATAGTTACTACCATTTAGTCGATGGCCAGTAACGAAAGATGGAACCTGATCAGCCAGAGCATGGCGGTCAGGCACCCGAAGGTGAGAGCCCAAAAGAACTTTGAGCGGAGAAGGGGTCTGCTCATCCATTGCCTATTGAATGCAGGAGAGATGCTGAAGAATTTGGATCAGGCTTGCTTTGATACCATGAAAAACTTGAGAATAAGAAAAACTTCTCTTTCCTTCTCACTCTTATTTTATTCATCGATAATCAGCAAAATTTTATAGGCAAAGGAATGAAGAAAAAGACAAAAACTAACAAACTTCCCTAATGGAAGGGAAAAAACAGCACAACTTGGCAGTAACTATTTTATTATATTGTCAGGTTGTAAAAGACAGAAAAAGAAAAAATACAGAAAAATAATTCTACAATAAACATATTTGTATCGATCAGGTGTCTCTGGTCACTAAAACCTTAAAATTTATGTTGACTAAACCACTAAACCACTAATCTCAAACAATTATACATGCTCAAATTAGTAAAAATAATAAATACAGTAAAAGATTAGACAAATCAATTTTCAAAACCATTTTCTGAAGTATACTCTGTGTTTGAGAGTCAAGAGAAATGAACACTACTTGTGTAGTAATTAGCCATCACATTGTCACTTTTTATCAGAATTCATTCACCAACCTAACTCAAGCAGTGATTAATGTCCAAATATCAGTACCCATTGTTAACAGATGGCTAGCACTCTGCTTGTCTACTGGTCCATTGTACTTTGAAATTAATTGTTCCTTCACTTTCAGGTTTCTTATTTTTTATGGTACTTGTGCAAAAATTTTCAGTTGGCAACAAAAGAATCCAAGGCTTGCTCTAAGTAAACAATCCCATTATGCTGCATGAAGTTATTTTCTTTTCTGGGGGGAATGGGTGAAATCACCCTACAGTTTCTGTTATTGCCATGAAGATCAATACCAGTTTATCAAGGAATAAGCATATTCATATACAGATGAATTTTGTAGCATTTCAAGGGATAGCTCTCTCAATAAAGCAAATGCATACCATACTCATAACCGCTAAACTTCTTGTATAATTTGTCCTCCTCTCCAGCCACACCTCAGATGTGCGACTTTTCAACCAAAGTACCTATCATAAAGGAAATTTCTGCACACTCAGATCTAAAAAAGAATACAAATAAGAATGCACAATAAAAATCTGAAAGACTGCATACCCTAGCTAGATCATTTCCCTCAGTATTTTGCAGAGCATATTCAAATACTTCCACTTTTGCTATAAGTGGTAAATGGTCATAGTCCGGAGCAAAACTTAGCATATATTTATGCTCTTGATTTAATGTGATCTGAAAGGAATTGGCCGATTTGAGTCACTTAATGTTACTTCTATTAAATATCATACCGGAAATAACCATGTACAAGCAAAATAAAACTAAACAAACCTTTCTAGCATCTCTATACTCTCGAATTAGATGATGTAAAGTGTCACAATTTGGAACCCATCCAATTAGCCCACTGTTTGGAGATAGTGGAATTACAGCATATCGTTGGATAGAAAGATCCTTCTCTGCAGTTTTTCTAGAATTCGCCAGCAGAGTGTTCACTAGACCAAAAAGCTGACACAGAGCATGAACACTAAGAGAAATCATTTCTTCTGAATAAGAAACAAGTAGGAGATAATTACCATTCTTAGTTAGACTACATTTTGAAATGCTGTAGGATTAATAATAGTGCACCCATAAACTGACTGTTCAAGAAATAAACAGAATAAAAGTTTTGGCAAACGGCAATCTAGAACTAATTTAGATTATAATCAATAATTAGTCAGCTAACAACTACTACACAGAAGGGTTTCACCATCCAACAACTACACTAGAACTTCAGTTCTCTACAACAAAATAATGCATTTGGCTCAGCTTAACCTCAGGAAGAAAACCATCAAGCCTCATCTTGAACTCGAGTTTAATTCATAAAAATTATTTTTTATATAATAAAAAATACATCACACAGTATGCATGTAGAATACATGTTTACGGTAATTGAACATTATGTATACATATCTGTTAAGCCTATTGGACATATTTGTGAGCTTTTGAACCAAATTTTTTGTGAGTTTTTATCAAGCCCATCAAGATAAAAGAGTTTAAATTCTATTAGAAAGATGGTTAAACCGATGTCTAATAGATTCATTAAGATAAATAAGACTATGCACAACCTTGAATTCAATTCAAACTCAGTTAACCAAGATAGAGATAATGTCAAATCCCAAACTACAGAAAACCTATGCACCTAATCTCTTTTTCTATCAGCTCAATTTCTTTTGCCAATTAACATATAAGAGCAGCCAAAACATAGGAATATGATGTACAATAGAGAGAACACCTGCATGACACGTTCATCTTGGCGTAGATCTTCATGTCCCTTCAGTAAGAAGGCATAGTCCTCCCCATCACTTCCATGAATTGTCAATTTCCGTGGTCGCTGTTTTGATGTTATAACAACAAGCTGGGTTGCAAATGATGCTATTGTCACAACAGGTGCTTCTGAAATTTCAGAAAAGGTGTAGAGCTTATTAGGAGAACTCAATTTAATATCAAAGTAGACTTGTTAAACAATAATTATATTCTACCTGCACGATATGTCCCGGGAACAGCAAGCTCCAAATTACGGCATTCCAACAACTCAGGAGAAACAGACTATTCAAATATAGAGCAGAAGTTAATATCATTATAACAATGGGTTACAAATCAGCCTAAACAGATTTTCTTACTTGCAAATCCAAGGTGGTAAGACTCTGGAGCTGTTTGTCAATTCTTTTGAAAACATGGTAGTAGAGATCCCATGCCTAATAAAGACAATATACAATTTAGCACCAAGATTTTGTTGCAGAGCAAAGAAGCTACACTTAAACAGTTCATGTGCCCAAATCAGTGTTCAGAAACTGTCATTGTTGAAAAGGAGAATATGCAGAAAACACATGAGTTTTTTTTTTTTTTTTGTAGTACATAATCTAGAGGATAATGTACATGGCCACGCATATAACATTGCGCTCCTAAGCTGGTCTATGTTGGAACATGACATACCACATATCAAGAAGGAAACATGCAAATGATAAGAGTTCTGGTTACTAAATGCTCGATTACAATAAATGGAAGTAAAAAGAATACTGAAAAAACACAAAAAGAACCCATGACAAAAAGTGAAGGATAAAGACAAAGCACCAAAGTGAGGCTAAGTGGGCAGCAGCTAAGATCAGAAAATGTTACATACCATAGTGAAAACATGTAATAAAGAACAGCTAGCACAGGAAAAGGAATGTAAAAGAAAATTAGAAAAAAGATTTCCAATCCAGGAAGTTCAAAAAGACCAAAATACAAGAAATGGAAACTTCAACTTAATGAAATCAAAAATCAAATAGGCAAGGAATGCCCAAGCCTTTGCTCAGATGTCACATCTCACACTTTTTTTTGAAAAAAAAAATCCTGAGATGTCTCAAAACTTTGGGTCTAGGTGAGGGAGCATAGAAGTAAATCAATTTATATAAGGAAGAGAATTTTTTTTTAAATCTAATTCCATCTATAAAGTTATTTTGATCCAATTATTTTGGTTTTATATGTCCTCTTCAAGATACGCATGTAAAGGAACACCCTAAATAGATTGGGCATTTCTGGCATCAACAACCGAGTTTCATGAATTAGTCAAGGCTAAAGTTAAAATAAGGAAATCGCTAGTAATATTCCGAACTTTTGTGGTACCTGGGTGAGTTCAGCGTCTTTTCCAGTTCTTTTATACTGCACGCAACATTCATAGGCCTCTAATAATTCATGGCGGTATGCCTGCAATGAAATGCACATTACTAAAGCATATAAAGTGCAACAAACTCCACCACTGTGACCTGAATGCTAACACAAGTATTTCAAACAAAGAAAAAAGACAACAAGAGATGTTCAAGGCGAGAAAAGGATGAAACCAAAAATCTTCAGTGTCAAACGTAAAGACAAAATATTTGCACAGCACGGGCTTGAACTTGTTTATAAAATAAATTCTGATAAAGATAAGGTAAGAAAGAATCCAATCAAGATTGCTGATACATGTTAGCATTTCTTAATTTTCTAGAAAAAGGGAAACCCAAACAGGTTACAAAGAATAATCAAGACTGCAGCAAGTCAAAGACCTGACAGGACAATTCTCCAAAAGCCAAAAAGATTTGTCGCACAAAACACCAGATACGATTTCACGACCAAACTGGATCATGGAAGAATCAATTGGATTCTTCAAGTCCCAGAAATCTTGTGCTCAAAACACAACTTGCTTTTCCATTCCCAACATGGGCAGTTCTTTAGTTTTTCTATTTGGATCTCAGGTGACTTTTGCCAAAGATAGGAGAAAATTAAATGGAATTATAACCCCAACGAGACTCTGAGGATTACTGATTTTATTGTGATTCAATCTCATTTTTAAAAACAAGAATAGTTAAGAGGTTTTAAGTTTGACCATGCAATGCTCTCAAAGGAGAACCAATTGAAGTTTAGGCATCTATGAGACAACAAAACAGCTTTGTTTATGGCTTCCTTTTGTTACTAAAAAATATCCAACAAAGAAATTTAAACCTAATCTCAGTGTACTTGACCTGCATTAAGTTCTACACAACTTTGAGACAACTATATAAGCATTAATATGAAACAAGATAAAACCTCTATGAATGCTCTCTCTTTTATGGTAGTATTTTCCCTCATAGCCCCTTCCTCAAGCATCTCATGTAACGGTTCCAACACTTTAAGCATCCCTTCAATGTTATGTTCACCAAAATACAGACGACTAGCTTCTTCCAGTCCCTCATGCCACATTTCATGCCAAAGTATAGCAACCCTGATTAGTTCCTGAGATACAAGTTGTGCCTGTATAAAAGTAACCAATATATTAGATCAACAAATACACCAAAGAATTAGATATTTAAGTTAATTAACCCGCCTACCTGATCCACAAGCACGCCACTGTGCTGCTGAACTTTGTCTACAACTTCTTGAGCAGCAGCTCTCCGTAAATTGCTTATTGATTTACATGCAACAAGAAGAGGATACATAAGGGCCTGTACAAGGAATCAAATTAGTTTAGTGAGGAGGAATTACATAGCATGTTCAATTAGAAATGTATAGCCTCCAGTAGCACTAATAATAACAGTTAAAAATGAAAAATAATTTAAGTGAGTTTGTCCTATACGGACCTGGGGATGACTTTGTCCTATGTTAAAAATATTTCATTCTCTTAACATAGAGAAATCATCAGAACCATACCTGGGGATGACTTTGTCCTATACGGACCAAAAGTGATTGTATCAGTTCCCTCACAGCACGGTTATTTGAATGTATTCTGGCAATTATTTGAGGCAGAACAACAAGCCATGTATTGATATTAACATGTGCAAATCCTCTCTGTAATGCAATTTGAACTTCAGTTGTAGCCCCATGATTGAACCACAATGTGAGAAGGCGAAGTATATCCTGCAGCAATGCAAATATAGGATTCTAGATTAGGAAAGTAATAATGGTGTGAGATCCGTGTAATCCTAGATTTTGTTGACTCCTATATAATGGGGATTCTCGGCTATTCAAGAACCAAATCCTTCAAGATTTCCTCCCAAATTCTATCCTTATCTTAACTAATTAAGGATAGAAAGTTAGGGTTTTTTTGTGTAATCCTTCCCCTATATATTTTTGTATTGTTCTCTATTATAATACAATAGAAAAATTATGAAAAATAATCTCAGAAAACTACATGATATCAGAGCAGGGCACAACAGAAAACTGCCCTTCGTTGAAACCCAAATCTCATGACCAAGTACGCCATGAACAAGTCTTCGTCCGAGGTTACCTCAAATCCTGAAAGAGTAACAATCAGGAATTCTCATGGAGGATCAGAAGAACAATCTATCCTTATCATCAGTTGCAAACTTAACGGCCACAACTACCTTCAATGGTCTCAGTCTGTGATGATATACATCTGCTGAAAAGGAAAAGATAAGTACCTTATAAGCAAAGTAATAGTCCCAAATAAACATCATCCCGACTTCAGGGTCTAGAAAATCGAAAATCACAAGGTCATGACATAGCTAATCAACTCCATGGACAATAAGATAGGAGAAACTTTCTCCTGTTTGGGACAGCAAAGGAAACTATGGAATGTTGTCAAAGAAAATTACTCAAGTTCTGAAAATACTTCAAAACTATTTGAAACAGAAGCCAAACTATGTGACTTGCGTCAAGGTGACCTCAAAGTTACTCAATACTTCAACACTCTTTCCTGGTATTGGTAACAACTGGACATGTTTGAGACTCACGCCTGGAAGTGTTTTAAAGACAAAAACCTATACAAGATGATGGTAGAAGAAAAGAAGATCTTTAAGTTCTTACTTGGTCTCAATAAGAACTTAGATGAAGTGAGAGAAAGATTGATGGGAACCAAGCCTCTTCCAAGTTGTAGAGAAACATTATTCGAAGTTCATCAAGAAAAGAGCAGGAAAAAGCTAATGATGGGAACTCAAGATACCACACCCATGTCGGAGGGATCAGCCTTGGTGACCTGATGATCCCACTCAAATCACATCAATGAAAACTGAAAGGGAAATTTTCCTTGATGTGATCACTGCAGAAAAATCAGGATATTTGAGGTAAAACTGCAGGGAAATTCATGGTAAACCCACTGGTTGGAAGCATACACACAGCAACAAAGACAACCAAGTCTATGCTACTTTCGTAGAAGGAAAAACATCCTCAAAAGAACTCCCTTCAGTAAAAAGCAGCTAGAGGCACTACAAAAACTCCTCAATAAAAACATCTTCCATCAGTCTTCTGCTCTCTCTCTCTCTGAACCGGATTGACAGCCCAAAGAGGTAACAATTCCACTGCCTTGTTTGCTAACACAAAACATCCTCATGCCTGGATTGTAGAATCTGGTGTTCAGATCACATGATTAGAAATATCAAACTAATCCATCAATACAATCCCAGCAAAGAAAGCTACAATATTAGAATTGCTTATGGTTCCCTCTCCAAGGTTGGAGGCTCGGGGTTATTGAGAATTATAATAGAGGATTTGACACTAAAATCGGATTTATATATTCCTGACTTGGATAGCAATCTTCTTTCTATTAGTAAATTGATCAGTGATCACAATTGTGAAGCTAAATTCTTTCCTTTCATGTGTGAATTTCAGGAGTTGAAATAAGGGAAGATGATTGGCAGCTTAGATGTCTTCTAGACTCTTACCTCTTCAAAAAAGATCATTCTCTCAGAAATCAGACCCAAAATGCCAGCATGTCCTATAGGAGCTGGATAGACTTCTTGCAATAAGGAAAATGAGGTTACATTTTGGCACTATCGACTAGGTCATTCGAATTTCACATACCTTGAAAAGATTATCTACACACGGAGAAGGAACAATAAAAGGGAGGTAGAGCATTCAACATGCTTCATCAATGATCAAGAATTGAAACCACCTCTAATTCACAATCAGCATCAAACAGGTAAGGAAACTTTTGGTCTTGACACTACACCAAGAATGGATGACTTCAACATTCCATTGGCTCTAAGGAGCAAGAACTTGCACAAACTATCCCATCAGCAAATACATTTCTTATAATGGATTATCTCCATCCTACTGGCTTTTGTATCTACCCTTAACAATGTGCATATTCTCATTCCATCCAAGAAGCACTCAAGTATCCTAAATGGAAACAAGATTTTAGAGATAAAATTACAGCATTCGAGAAGAATTGCACACTGGTGATTTCTGATCTTCCCCTAGAAAGGAAATTGTTAACTGTAAGCAGATCTTTACTACAAAGCATACGGCCGATGGGAGCATTGAGAGACTAAAAGTCAGGCTTCTTGCAAAGGGACTCTCTCAATCATATGAAATAGATTATCAAGACATCTTTGCTCCAATCACCAAAGTCAATATTATAAGGGTTCTTCTTTCCCTTGCAGCAAGCCTTGATTTACCACTGAACCAAGTTGATGTCAGAATCCATTTATTTCTAAATGGAGATCTTGAGGAAGAGGTGTACATGAACATTCCTCCAAGACTTGAAATTAACTTCAACATCAACAAGGTCTGCAAACCGAAAAGAAAAAAAAAAAAATCTCTCTATGGCCTAAAACAGTGTCCCCCCAAGCTTGGTTTGGGAGATTCATGAAGTCGATGAAAAAATCGGATACATCTAATGTCAAGCAGAGCACACTCTCTTTGTGAAACAATCCTTAGAAGAGAAAATTATTATTATCATAGTATATGTTGACGACATCATACTCATGGGTGATTATGAAGAGGAACACTTGAAGCTCAAGAACTTTCTGGCAACGAAATTTGAAATAAAAGATCTTTGCAATCTAAAGTTCTTCCTAGGTATGAAGATGACAAGACCAAAGAAGGGTATATTCATCTAGCATGCAACAACACCCTATACTTACTAAAGGAAACTAGAATTCTAGAATGTTAACTCAATAATACCCAATGGGTCCAATTAAAAGGAGAGGAAATGAGAAGGAAAATAAACCAATAGACAGGGAAAGATATTAGAGGCTTGTAGGTAGACTCATCTATCTTCTCCATACCAGACCAGATATCAGGTTTTCAATTAATGTCGTAAGTAAATTCATGCACAACCCAATTGAGGAACACATGGAGATTATATACAAGATTTTGAAGTACCTCAAGATGACCCCAAGAAGAGGATTACTTTACAAGAAACAGGTCACCCAGAACATTTTTGTTTTTTTCTTATGCAGACTGAACAGTAGATATGAAAGATAAAAGATCCACTTCAAGATACTGTTCAGATGTCCGAGAAAACTTGTTTCGAGAAGTAATACTGAAGTTGAATTTACAGAATTAGCATTAGGAATTGTAAAGCTACATGGATAAAGAGACTCCTTGGTTAACTGGAGATAATCACTAAGGCACTTATCAATCTATGCTGTGACAACCAGACTGCCACAAATATAGTGAAGAATCCTGTGCATCATAATCAGACAAAGCACATAGAAATTGATTGTCACCTCATTTTAGAGAAAATTGAAAATTTAGTAATTCAAATGACCTACGTGCCTACAGAATCATAGACTGCTGATATCCTCACTAAAGCTTTTCCACGAACCACCTTTAAAGAACTCTGTAGCATCTTGTGTTTGTTCAATATTTACAACCTAACTAGAGGAGTATAAGACTTCTAGATTAGCAAAGCGAAAATGATGTGGGATTCCATGTAATCCTAGATTTGGTTGACTCCTATATAATGGTGATTCTCAGTTATTCAATAACCAGATCATCCAAGATTTCCTCCCAAATTCTGTCCTTTTCTTACCGAATTAAAGATAGAAAGTTAAGGTTGCTTGGTGTAATACTTCCCCTATATCTTGTTGTATTGCTCATAATACAATAAAATAATTCTGAGAAGTAATCTCAAAAATTACAATAAAGATATGTAAGAACAACATTGGAACTAAGACATGTAATACATATACATATGCATGAAAGATATGAAAAACACATGCCAGAGGAAATAGACTAAAGCACCGCAAAAACATAAGTTTTTTATTTCACGTTGACAAAAAATCACTTGCTTAACTAGCATGAGACCTACCTTCTTTTTTACTAATAAAAAATATATATTGTCAAGGAAAGAGATTATAAGGAACAAGGACAAGATATCCTCTCACTAAAAGAAAAAAAATTCAAAAAGAAAATGAACTAGAAGCGTCCGCTGAATTAATATTAGACAAGCTATCTCAATGAAAAAAAAAATAGACAACCCGAAAAAACCAATGTGCCAAAGCCCCATAAAGAGGCCCTAAATAGCATTATGTCCCAACTAATAAGGGATAATAAAAATAATGAATAGGTGTCCTAGCATTAGATTCTAACTACAAAACCCAACACCCAGCAAAAAGTGCCTTCCTCTACTACACACTATGCTTCTTACTATGTATCGAACCCCTCAAATAGACACAAGAAGAAGCACCTCAAGATTTTGTGCACAAACCCAACACTCCCCAAGAGGTCAAACAACTTATTCTCAAACCATCTTGGAATCCATAAAAGGTGGCTATTAGCCTCCGGAGCCCTAGAGCATATCAGAGAAAGATATAAGTAAATAGCTCTACTTGGCAATTTTCTCGGAAGCAAGTCATTAGTGTCAATCAAATTAACTACGTGGCTCAGATAAAGACTCCGGCTTTTTAAGGAACCTCTACCCTCTAGAAAGAATTAATAAATTAGTAGCAATAGATTTACAAATAAAGAAGGTGAGAAACGATTACAAGACAATGGAGTTGAAGATTCTTGTGTAAGTTCTCTTTTCTGAAAAATAAAAAATAAAATTGTTACGTATGTATTACTTACAAACATCAAAGGGGTGCGAAATCCATTCACAAATGAATTTACTTTTCAATTAGCATATCAATTAAGTCACCAAAATTCTCAAAGGAATACTAGTTTTGTTTCATAATCAACAAACCAACAGATTGGAACCATGTCTCTCTTGTTTTGTCAATGCCTTCTTTAACTCCTTCAAAAACTCCTCTATCCCTCTATTTCCAAATAACCCAAAAAATGACCAACAACAATATCTTTCCAAGCCCAAATCTCATTCTTGATCTTACCCGCCAACATCCAATTGTACCTAATATCCCAAAAGTCATAAACCATAAGTTATATGATATAGGACACTGAAGAAGAATGCGATCACAAGTCTCCTCTATGTTCTTGCAAAGACAACACCAGTTCATCAAAGTCCTTCCCCTCTTCATAAGCTTATCTATAGTCAAAATAGTTCCACCAACAATCTCCCAAATGAAAATAGCAATTCTAGGAGGTGCATTTAATCTCCAAATCTATTTAAACGGAAAATTTTCTTCAGTGCCCCCACCCTTGGTTAGATGATTACAGAAAGACCTCACAGTGAATTGATCCGCAGAGCCTAGATTCCACAAAGGTTGATCATGATCCTCATTGAGAGAAACTAAAGCTAAAACATGTAACTATGATTCATACTCTTCAACCCATTAGGTGAACGATCCACCACCAGTTTACTGCAACCTATTAGTATGTTTGACCCATTTGATATATACAAATACACGTGCCTATGCATAATCAGATATGTGTAGACATATAATAAAATATACATATATTTTGCACAAGAAAAGAATTAGGATCCTACCTTCTTCCTTCCGCTCCTTGACCTATTATTAAATGACCCATTATTAATCTTTATTTCAAATAAGCTCACAAAGGGGCTGAGAAAACAAATCTGTCTGTTGCTCATAAAGATAAATCCATATTCTTTGGCCTACACCATTCTCGATGAGGTGAAGGGGCATCAGCCTTTAAATATTTTTTTGAAAAGTTAAAAGTGCATCAAAATTGCACCAAGAGGGTGCAACCCGTAAAAAAAAACTACTTACATTTTCAACAACATATTGATAAGGTCCCATTTTCATCACACGAATGCAATGGTTGGCTGCTAAATAAAAAATTTAGAACCTAGAACCGCGAATTCTTAAATCTATTTAAAAAAAATCCGGTCCCTTCAAAAGTCATTCTATTTTTCTCTTTTGAGATTGCCCAAAAGGTAGCGAAAGGAATACCCTTAAAGATTGCTTATTCCTCTAAATGTTGTTACAAGTCCACAACTCAAGTCCAACTCAGATAACCGTTGGTTCTCCATGTGCTTACCCTCTAAATGTTGTTACGGTGCCAGCAATGACCCAACTCAAACCCAAAAAGCTATAAACCAAACCCCAAAGGCGGTGAACAAACGAGTGCTGAAGGAGAATGTGGTTGCACGTCTCCTCTCCAATCTTGTAGAAATAGCATCCACTCACCAGGATTCTCCCCTTTTTTATCAGCTAGTCCAACATGAGGGAGACATGTCCCCACCCAAATTCAAAGGGTAAGCACATGGAGAACCAACGGCTATCTATCGTTCTCTAAGTTTTTCTCTTTCTAAAAGAGTTTAGCAAGAAAGTGATATTATGTGGGGTAAAGTATAGATAAATGATCCATGTAATTTGACATTGCAAAAGAGCAAAATACCATTTCAAATGTGCCAATAAAACTGTGATATCTTAATGCCTTCAAACAAGCAACAATCAAAAACTAACATGCGAGGGAATCAACCACTCATATTAGTGAGAAATATCGGGATTATAGTAATCCATGAAGAGGTTAATAAAGAACTGAGAGACAGGAGCAGAGTTAGTAAAAATTGTTGAGGTGATTGAACGGTACCATAGTAATTTGACTAAATGATATGATACAATGATCATGCACCACACAGATGAAAACAAACAATTGAATATTTATATTTCAATAACCTCAAGTATCAGAAATATTCATCCTTTACCTGTAAACTATCATCTACACCTTTGGCATTGGCCGCACATGCTATTGAATGAAAATAACCAGTGACTGCTGCAACAACAAATTGAGAAGCAACAGTTGGAAAACCTCTAATTGTATAATGAGACATTACTGCGGTGTTGAACAATGCCCATTTGTGCCATGCTTTAGCCCATTTTGGAGCACAACGAGTAGCATTCTTAAATGCATCAAGGATTTCTACAAAACAATGGAACATATAGTATGAAAAAAGGTCAATAACATTACAAATTAAATATACACATTAACATTAGCAATTAAATATACACATTACAAGTAGAAAACTACCTTGAATGGAATCATCATCCATTCCAGGAAAAAGTATCCATTGCCAAGCTCCAAGTCTAAGATACACACGGGCAAGTAGTGGAACATTCACACCCATGCCAGTCATTAAACCAGATGACGTATCAGACTGAATATTTGGGGCACTTGAGAGCTCTATGGCCAAGTTCTACAAAAGTGATTTGAGAGCCAAGCAAATACTTTGTGTGAAAGTAAGAACTTAATAAGAAAAGGAAAAGAAAAGACAAGTATTAAGGAAGGAATGGGTAATAAGACTCCCAAAAAAGCTGTGTTAAGAACCATTTTCACAGAGTATAAATTGAGGTTTATATAATTGAAACAATAAAAAGTAGCAAGACATACCTGCAGCCTAGCAAATGTTTCCTTTCGTTTCAGATCCTCCCCAAGGGACCATTGGTATTTTAGGTATGCGAGCATCACTTGAGGAGGCCCATGGTATCTTACATTTTCAGGACATGTCTCAGGATCATACTAGACATCATTTGAAAAGAAAAAAGGAACAAAAAGAATATAAAAGGTCAAACTATGCAACAAAGAAAAATTTATACATAAAAAATAAAAGTAACAAGGAAAAAGCAAACTATACTCCAAATCACCATCCCTGGGATTCTGAAAAATTACTGCCACTGACCTGCAGGAGTTTAATTAAAGTAGATCTAGCCTGGCTAAGCCTCCCATTCTGACGACAAAGAGAAGCAAACTTGAGCCAAGTTTCAATATCTTCCGTAGGAGGTAGCACAAGAGCTCTAACACCCAAAAGTGCTTGCCAGACCTGCTCAAGCATTATAAGCAAAGATTAAAAGGAAACAGCAAATAAAAATCATTAAAAGGCCTAAAGAAGAAGCAACAAATGCTAGTCTAATTACAAAGGAAAGAAAAGTCTGACGTCTATGCATTTGTATAGCGTTACCAAAGTCAGAACCGTAAAGCAATGCAAAATTTTGATAAAGAAAAGAAAAACCCAATCAACCATGTGCTAAACATAAAAAGTATCAAATCTACCTATCTGCCCATCTTTTACCTGGTTAAAGTTAATATATGGAGCTTACTAATTCACCATGCATGTAAAATTTGCTTAGCGATCTCAAATTTCGCTAATCACCTTCGAAATACAAATCAGCGACAACACTGCAAATTAATTGGCAAAATGTTTGGATTTTCCACATATTCCAAATGCCAAAACTTCAAAGTTTAGCAGAACAACTCAACTTCAAAAAATATAAGAATGAAAATTGACACCTTTTGAATTTCTTTCATCCGTTAAACAAAACATGTCTTAATTGATTCAAAATGATAAAGTGACTACGGGATTCTTGAACATCATCCAGTAAGCACCAAATTTAATATGATCTGATGCATCACAGAATCACATAGAATACAGAACCAGGATATTTTTCAAGAAAATTCTCAAAATAATTAATCACTAATAGTTAATGTTATAAGAAAATTACAAAGGTTTCTATAGTTCTTTTAAATTAACCTGATCTAACCATCACTAGAAATTCTAATAGGACAAACAATTTTTTTTTTTAAATAAAAAGTATAACGTGTATATTAACAAAGTACAAAAACTAGGGTACTGCCTATTTATAAAATATTTACAAAATGCTTAAAGTGTCAATGACATTCCCAAAATCTACTGTTAGGAACCCACTTAAAGTGTAATAAAAAGAATGGTAGATTAGAAAATTCGCACAAGAGACAAAATAAGTAAAAGACTAGAGTTAGGGTTTATCAACCCTAATCATCTCATCAATACCACAGCCGGGGCCTCAGTCATCTTCTTCTCATCCCGCAGTTGACGCGGCGCTCATCATCACCGCGCAATTCTGGCAAGCCGGTTCCCCTAACAAAGACGTCTTTCTTTATTGTATTTAGGCCTATAAAAGGCTTTTTTCTATCATTTGTAAGCATGAATCGAAATCAATAAAAATCTTTATCTATTTCCCTCTTCAAATTCTTCTTCTTCATCTTCATTCTCTTCTTCTTCTTCATTTTCTTTAGATCAAATTGTCATGTCTAAGGCTTCTGACAAGGTGGTATCAGAGCCCGAATTGGCAGAATCCTACGCCAAGATCACATCCTGCACTCAGTCCAAAGGGACGGCAACGACAATTGAGCCGGAGAAACCTGAAACGACCGAACTTTCCGTGAAGGACGTTGATCAGAAACTCACCTCCTTCACGGAAGAAATGAACGAGATTAAGCGCAAATTCCAGCATAAGCTTGAGTACTTGGCAAAGCTGATACGCAGTCGAGCGCCACACCAGGAAAAACTCGGAGAAAGCTCGGCCCATTTGGTGGCTGAAACCCACAACGCAAATGTTTCGTTTTCCCTTCCGAGAAGCGCGAACAGGCTGGGGCCGCTCGGCCCGTTTGGTGGCTGAAACCCATGACGCAAATGTT
Organism: Carica papaya; assembly: GCF_000150535.2. The sequence goes on along the minus strand of NW_019014190.1, from coordinate 18,022 downwards.
TCGTTTTCCCTTCCGAGCAGCACGAACAGGTTGGGGCCTTCGACACCCTCAAAAGACCAACTAAAATCAGCGAATCCGCGCGGAGAGGGAGATTTGCTTCCTCTCCTAAGCGTCGGCCATCTCCCTGCTGCTCCACCGAACGGCACGCATGGCACATAAGGGTTTCAACCCTTATTTAGGTCCAGTTCACTGGACCGAACAGGACAGGTGGGGTACGTGGACCGACCTGACCAGAATCGACCCGGGTTAGACCAATCTGACCTGAACCGAATCGGGTCTGTTGCAGCTCGAATTGACCCAAACCGAACCGGCCCAATTGATTCTATGCCCGAAAATGATTCTTCTAAACTTTTTTTGCTTACCAACGTAGAAATTCCACTTTTTGAAGGAATAAATCCTCATGGGTGGGTTCGAATATGTGAAAAATATTTTATAATTCACAATATTTCTGACGAGCAAAAGGTGGCTATTGCATCATTATATTTAAGAGAAGTTTCTGATATATGGTACTGATGGCAACCCAAAGTTAATGTCATAAAATATTTTGTTAAAGAGCTCCATGATAGATTTGGGGGACCATTGCAAAAGATTTCAAAGAGAAATTTACCAAACTATCCCAAACAGGCACTGTTCTCGACTATGTAGAACAATTTGAACACTTATGCTCTCTTATGAGCACAGATAACTCAATACTTTCAAAAAAAAATTTATATCCACCTTTATCAGTAGTCTCAGGCCATAACTACAACCCATGCTAAGATTCCTCAAGTCGCAAATGCTTAATCAAACATTCGAACAAGCCTTACTGCAGGAACAATCTGTAATAGAACTCTCCCAAAAATCATATCCTACTGATAAAGTTGTTAAATTCGCAGAAGCATCTGAAACAAGAAATCATGATCAATCGCTCCGAAGGGATACGGCACCTAGAAGAGCAACAGCTACTTGGTACAAGTGTGGAGACCGGTACTTTCTAGGAAGCTATTGTGCAAATCAATCCGTAATGGCCATGGAGGAAATTGTCACGGAAGGGTCTCTAGAAGAAAGGGTTTTCCCAAATCAACCTTGAGGACAAGGTTGATGCTTAAGTGGAGGGTATTGTCAGGAACCCACTAAGGACGTAATAAAAAGAATGGTAGATTAAGAAATTCGCATAAAAGACAAAATAAGTAAGACTAGGGTTAGGATTTGTCAACCCTAATCATCTCATCAATCCCACAGCCGGCACCTTAGCAATCTTAATCTCATCTCGCGGCTAACGCAACGCTTATCATCACCGCACAATTACAGCAAGCCGATTCCGCCAACAAAGACGTCTCCTTTATTGCATTTAGGCGTATAAAAGGCCGTTTTTTATCATTTATAAGCATGAATCGAAATCAATAAAAATCTTTATCTAATTCCCTCTTCAAATTCTTCTTCTCCATCTTCATTCTCTTCTTCTTCTTCATTTTCTATATATTAGATTGTCATGTCCAAAGCTTCTGACATCCACATCTCTAATAATGTCATGACTTAACAAAATAGTCTCAAAGTAATGTACTCATCTATCTTTTAATATATTTAACCAACATTATTTACCCTCAAAACTCTTGTATTTCTCTCTTTCCAAAAAACCCAGAAAACTATCAATGGGATTAAATTAGCAATGTTTCTCTTAATGCTTAGGCCTTCCCATGCCCAAATTTTCCCACAAAACCGAGCCCGAAACGACCCAATTAATCCCCAGCAGTCCATATACCGAGCATCACAGATTGTATGCAGTGGGGCACCATAACAGAATATGGTTACGACATTCCTCAGCCCATAAACAAAGATGACAGTCATTCACCAGAGTCAAGCCTCTTGATTTTAATTTGTCAGGGTAAGGATTTTCTCCCAGCATAAATAAAATCCTAGGACAAAAAAGATTTAGAAAGCATAAATAAAATCCTAATGCTACCAGGTCCCAATCTTACCCATACTAAAACAAAAATTGTAGATTAGCAAAAAATACTCTAATCAATTTAGAAAAATCTGGTTCATATCAATTCTGCATAACAGAGAACTATGAACTTAATTTAGTTTGAGAAAAACAGCATAGATGACGGGAGAAAGACAGAGCAAGTATCTACCTCGACATTACGTTTGGCTCCTTGAATACGTTGAGTCCACATATTGCGAATTAAAGCACGCCGATCTTCAGCAACAGGATTTCCCAATGGAAGAGTACAGTAATCAATTACCTGATTTGGAACAGCCAACCAGCAGGATAGAAAAAGAAATATCAAGCTTTCATCCAGCAATCAAAGCAGACACAGAAAGCGGGATCCTGAGGAAAAAGTTTTTGAGGATACCTCCTCTAGTTCTGACAGCTGCTGAACACGGACCATATTACTGTAAGCACGTTCATAGCTCTCCAACACCTAAAGAAAAAGACTCGTTTATGCATAACAAAAGAAAGAAAAATAAAAGAAAAATGAAATCTGAGTGACAAAATATCTTGTTTAAATTGCATTTACGTGATTCTAATGTCACCAAGAGCAACCAAAACCAGAATACAAACCATAAAGTTAGGTTACTTTCTATTAGCTAAAACTTGTGAATAATTAGACACTCAACTTAATTATTTCATGTTACATATCTTTAAAGAGAGAAAAAGATTATCCAATTAGCATGAGAGTAAGAGAGTGTTGCCCAAATACATGACGGAAATTCACACATTAGTCAAAATATCAATGATATCATGATATCTTCAGGATCCTCATCGGAAGAATGAATATGCCATTCAACCAAAAATATCTCACACAACCTGATTGTCACTCTTCAAGAAACACTTGTTCACTTTCACCACTTTGTTGTTTGCAACATTAAAATTGGACAAGAATTGTTCACACAAGGATAATTGTCCAGACCAAATAAATTTAGAATATTTCACACATTGACAAGAGCCCACTTTGAAATGCATACAACGGAAGACTTATCCCGAACAAATAATAATGTGTGAGTCAAGCATGATCCTTTAGGAAAAAGGGCAATCTTCATTATATATGTAGATCATATAATAATTACAGGGGATGACACAAAGAAAATACTCATATTAAAAAATATTTCAGCTAAAGAATTTAATATTAAAGACATAAATCTCAGTGAAAATATGTGTTAAACTTCTAAAAAGAGATTGGAAAGCTTGAGTGCAAGCCTACAAACACACTAATGAATCCCAATATTAAACTACGAAATAAAATTAACAATGCTATAGTTGACAAAGAAAGATACCAATATTTAGTGGATAAGTTCATTTATCTCTAACATATCACACTAAATATCAATTTTGTCGTTAGTGTAGTAAATAAATTCATGAATAACCCAATCAAAGAAGTTATGCAGGCAGTGCTTCAAATTCTCAAGTATCTAAAAATGATAGTTGGAATCAGAATTATTTTTCAAGAAAAACAAAAGCTAAGAAATTGAAATATATATTGATACAGACTGGACTGGTTCTATAGCTGATAAAGGATATCCATCTCTAAATACTATACATATATCTGAAGAAATTACTTAAGCGTGCAAAAAGCAGTCAATGGTATCAAGGAATAATACCGATGCTGAATTTAGAACTTTAGCATATGGTATCTAAGAAGGAATGTGCCTACAAGGGGTATTAGGTGAATTGAGAACTCTCGCTTCAGAGCCTATGAAAATATTATATGAGAATCAATCGACAATAAATATAGCAAATAAATCAGTTCATCATGATCGATAAGCATGTGGAGATTAATAAATACTTTGTCAAAGAAAAGATAGAGTCAGAACCACTATCCTTGTGGCACATTCAGTTTTATTATCAAACCACGGATATTTCATTAAGGCATTACCTAGGAAGACTTTTGAAGAATTGAATTCCAAACATAGTTTGCTCAACATTTTTAAACTAACTTGAGGGCTAGTGTAAGAACCCGACTTCTAATAAATGTCTAATTCTTATACAGATTAGTATTTTCAAGTAAATTTCCCTATAAAACATAATCATAGTTGACTTCTATAACTAGAAGATCTTTTCCTTTTGTGAGACTGATTTGTAATGAGTTTTCTACTAAAACTCTCTCTATTCTCATATATATATATATATATATATCCAGCTATTATAAATTAAATATTATAAATAAAAATTCAATAAATAAAAAATTTAATTAGAAATTTTCACTTCACGCATTTTAACTTTATGCTTATCCCAATAACTACTTATATCATTAAATAGAACTAGATAACTAAATAAGAAATAGAAGAAAGTTTTTTGTTGCAGCCATGTGTCACCTATTCTAGCAGCTGTGTGTAAATCATTTCTAGTAACCATGTGGCACATAACAAATGATTATTTGAGTTACTCCACAAATCCAACACTACATAATTCGACTCTTTTAGCAATGATGACTGGAATAGAAAGCCCGAAGTAAAAAGTTTCAAATCCTAGTAGCTCTATTTTTATTCAAACTAAATTTTAACGCAACTACTAACAAGCACGTACTTTGCTTATACTTTTACCCTAGAGGGTTGTGTGTTCAGGTTCGACGTAGAATATAAAAAACTATATTGGGTTTTTTCCTATTATTACTCGATTAAGCATTTGATGAAAATTGATCACCCAAGTCATTTATTCAGTATTAACAATATAACATGCATAACTAGGATTAAAAATTGAAAAAATTAAAGGGTGTTTGGAGCATTGAGGAAATGCATTTGAAGTACAAGTGCTTAATTAGATTAACTTAAGGTATCTAGATTTAGAAAATAGCAATCGCATGTTTAGATAAGGATAATTATTATTTAAACAGAAAAAAAAAAACAAATACTTGCATTTTGACAAAGATTTATAAGTAAGAGTAAATAGATAAGTCAATATAATTATAAAAAAAATAAGTACCATAAGTCAATACATAAGAAGTTTGGGAGAGATGCTCATTTTTCTTCTGGCTAAAGCTACACAGGGATTATCTCATAAGCACCCTACATACTACATCAGGAAACAGACAGATTCAATAATATCCTTACAGATCCTTATAATTACCTAGAACACTTATTTCAAAAAATTATAATAATAATAATAATAATAATAATAATAATCACCTAGAATACAGAACCTTATGATTAGAAATAATTAAGATTTCTTCAATTCACAAGAGCAAGTTAGGAATGATGCACACAAATAATCAATATACAGGAAATAAATGAACGATAAAAAATATATCTTTTAATGAATTCAGAATTAGCAAATTATAAACTCAAGAACTAACCAAGGCTGCAAGTTCTGTTGCCAGGCATTTTCTAGCTCTCTCGACATATTCACGTGCTTCATCATACTGAAACATGTACATATATAATTAAAAAGAAGTAATGCCAACAAACTAGAAAAACAAAATAGTAGTTAATGATAAAATGTACCTTTCCCCGACGAACTAATAAAACGGCCCTGAAGAATGTACCATTACTGCTTCCATCACCACTAGCAGTAGTATTTCCCAAACCCCTAAGTCTTGTTTCATCACCATCATCTAATCGAGATACATATTCTGCCATTTGATCCCACTCACCCATATTCCAAGCGGCATGTGCAGCCTGCACAACCATATGACTAACATAAACATTAACATGTCCAGATATTGCAGCCTTCAGACAGGATAGGAAAACAACCAATGGTGCCATTTCTAGCCGGAGCAGATGGCTCAGCTGGGGTCCA
>NW_019014189.1:77023-88168 GCF_000150535.2 Carica papaya | reverse complement strand
GAAGCTCAGCAGCGACCGCCGGCTTGGTGTCTTCAGTTTTTCTTCGATGAGGCCCTTTCCGAATCCCTGTTCAATGTGATTTTTTCCACCGTTGTGATCACCGTTTCCTCCTCTACAAGTTGACCGGAGCAAAACACCCAACCGCGACGTGAGCCGGAGGAGCTGCCGCACCGGAGAGCCCCACCGCCGGTGAGTTTTGGTTTTTCATATTTTTTCAGCCCACCGAGGGCCTTAGGTGTGGTTTCTCACAGGAACCGATGCAAGTTTGGCTGAATTCAACCGAAAACCTCCAAAAACTGCCAACCCGAGGCGGATCACTACTGCGAGCGACGGCGCCATCGCCGGAGCACGGCGGAGCTGCCGTGTCAGAATTTTGAAATTGGCCGAGTAGGCCCTAGGTCTAATTTTTTGGGTTATTTGGGACATGTATAGGTACCGTAAGCGCGTTTCAGTTCCCGAGGAAAAATTCAAGGAACCTAGGGACCGCCCATAGGCGCAGTGAAAATCTAGTTTTCGACGTCAAATCAAAAAAAGACCGCTCACTATATTTCCTATCATAGAATTAAAGTTCGAATAAATGGTAATACTGTATTTTGTGCAATTAATAGATATGCATAATTAATTAAGGTTGCTAATGGAGCCCAAAATTGGACATTATTCCCTGTCGATTCCTACTTGATTTATTTTACAGTTTAAATGTATTGTGGTATCTGATTTATCTATTCTATGGTTTTAAATGCATGAATCACTGCTTACTTCACTATTATTTGATTTTGGGAATCTAAGATATGCTCGCTTTGTTGGATGCACGTTACTTGTTTATGTATTTATGTTTGAGTTGGTAACAGAGACTAAGGACAAATAGGAAATGGGATGTGATTTGATAATTGGATAAGATGACAGCCTCACTAGATTATCCTGGGATATGGTGGACGGACCGGGTTCATAAGGAACTCTACCGTGAACGTTGTCTCATACCGGACGAGGTATGGAGACTTGGTCATTTGGCGCTCATACCGGACGGGGTATGGGGACGGCTCACTTCACCCTCATACTGGACGGGGTATTGAGGTTTATTATTTTGGCACTCATACCAGACGGGGTATGGGGACGGCTCTGGAATTAAGATTGTTTAAAGGGAATGGTTCACGTGTAGCGGGGACCCCTATGGATCCCCATGGATACTAGAAGGCTGATAATAAAAAATGGTAATTGTTGTTTGATGATTTGAATATAAAAGTATGATATGTGCTATTTTACAGATTATATATGAATTCATGATATTTATAATGTTATTGTTTCCATAGGTTGTTTTTATAAATCTCACTGCGATAAGTGGACGGTAAATGGTTTGATTATTGATAAATGAATTTGTTTAAAATTTGTGCTCCATTGGTTATTTTCGGTTTTCTACAAACCTTTGCTTCTATGACCGTGATATAGTGTGATGTCCTTACTGAGATAGTGTAGCTCATTCCTTATTTAACCATTTCAGGTCAGGAGGACCTGGTTCCCGAGCCCGATCCACAAGAAGACGGCGAGTAGATGCTAGATACTTTATAGTTTTCTTTATTTTTCCCATTTCTTGTATTTCTTTTAGAGAACTTATTCCGTGATATTGTTTAGTACTTTTAAGTTAATCTTTTATTTTACTTCCGCACTCAGATTATTATATGTATTTTCTTTTAAATTTTTGGGGTCGTTATAAAGCAAATTAAATTAAAGGGTCAAAACATAACATTTGTAATTAATTGTAATTAACTAAGAAATGAAGCAAATCAAATTAAAAGTGAAATCATATCATTTGTAATTAATTGTAATTAAGTATACTATATGAAATGAACAATTAATTACAATTAATTATAGAGGATATTATGTGACCTTTAATTATATTTGCTTCCTTTCTAATACGTTGATTTATTTTTTGATTTTCTTCATCTTTAATGCATTAATTTCTTTCATCTTTAGTATCTTGATTTACTTTTTCTTTAATACCATGATTTTTATTCATCCTTAGATTCTTGATGTAATTCCTATTCAGTACCATTATTTTCTTTTTTAACAATCCACTCAAACTTAACATAAATGTCCATTCTCAGCTTGTTGATAAGAGTTTAGAACATCAACTAAGTAACAACTTTAGTTAACACGTCTACTAGTTGAAAATTGATGGGCATGTATCGAGTGCATATTAAGCCTTTATAAAGTTTGTTTTTTTAATAAAATATCTATCAATCTCAATGTGTTTGGTCTTGTTTTGTTATACTGGATTGTGAACAATGTTTATGACTGATTTAGTGTCATGGTATACGTGCATAGGATTTTTTAACTTGATTTTAAGATCTTATAAGATTCTTTTTATTCATAGTATATCACATACCCCTAGTGATATAGAACCCTATATCAACAATGCGATCTAAACTCGCATATAACATTAACATGTAGAAATCTTAAATGTTTAAATAAACTCTCTCTATTTAACCTAATAATTCTACTAGAATTATAGGCTAAGGTTGTGATAGTTTGAAAATACCTCCGAGTTAATTTCTTATATTTGATATATTTAATTTAGTTTTACATGTGTTTAAAAATATATAATAAGGTTAAGGACATAGTTTAGAGTCAAAGAAAAAAAAGATAGATAAGGATAAAAGAGCTAGAATACACATTAGAAAAGGTGGGAATCTTTTAAATGAAATGATATAATGAAAAGTGGCAATTATTGGATAAAATGACATAACAAAAAATGACAACTTTTAGATGAAGTGACATTTGAAAAGTAGTAACCTTTTAGATGAAGTGGCATATGGAAAGACCTTTTAAATAAAACGACATGTGAAAAGTGTAACCTTTTAGATGAGGTGAGATGTAAAAAGGGCTTTTAGGTAAAATGGCATGTGAAATGTGATAACCTTTTAAGTGAACTGACATGATAAAAGGTGAAAACTTTTAGATGAAATAGTAAGATGGAATGATGGTAATCTTTCCTTCGTGGCTCCTGACTCCTATAAATAGGGGATAAGAGAAGGGATGAAGAGACATTTCGAATGAGAAAAAAATAGTATGAAGCATAGAGGTGAAGGAAGAAGAGGGAATGCAGAGTGTGTAATATTTGAGAGTATTTTGATGTTTTAGATAAAAACCTTGGGAAAATTTTGCTAAATTTGTGAGAGTAAGGAAAGAGGAAGAAAAGAAGAATAAGTCTTACAATCAAAAGGAAGCTATAAACTGTTAGAAATGTAAGTTTTTTCTTAAGTTTTGAAGTTCGGTTTCTCTTTGATATTTGAGATTAGTTTTTGAGTATCGTGTTGGATATTTTTGAGTCAGGGAAGTGACTAAAAATCATTTCAAAACTCTGCTGAATTTTTTAGAGGAAAAAGTCATAAATAAAGCCGAAACTATACCAAAATTAAGACTACGACTGGTAAGGATCTAAAGTACGTGGATATTATGAATTCATAGCCTACGTAATTTTGAAATATTTTACATAGTTTTAGTATAAAAATGTGCACGTGTTTAATTTGTTTTATGTATTTATTAAGTATTTATTAAAGTTTTACTTCGATATAAGTGTTATTTCACTTTGTGTTTTCAAAATGTGAATTTGATATGTGTGCATAACTCATTATGGAAAAAAAGTTATTCTAAAAGCACCTGCATTATGCTAGGCTTCAATCTGGTCATATATAACGTTTCGTGTTCGGGTGTATTGGGGAAGTAATAAGTGTGTACCCATACATAACTGTTTTGTGTTCAGGTGTACGAGGAACAGTCTGATCTACGTGTCCTAATCATTTTGTGTTTGGGGGGTAGCAGTATTTCAAGATACTCATGTATGCCATTTTGTGTTTGGGTACATGGGGAACTAATGATAAGTATCTTTACCTACGCATAATGTATGATAATTGATTGATCATCCATAATAGTGATGAAGTATATAACATGAATCTATTGTATGGTTTGTACTTTCATCTTCTAAATTGTATCTGTTTTGGAAAGATTATATGATATATATTCTATTATGTGTAAAGAAACTATATATTACATGTACTATGTTGTGATTTCATAATATTGCTTATTGGGATATTTTATCTCACCCCCTATCACCCTCCAGACACTGAAGATACCGTTGCAGAGTGAGCGATGATTCGAAAGAAATTTCTGAAGTCTAGACCCTAATATTAAGGTTACTGTTTCGTACTTTTGTTTAGTAATATAAGTAAAGAAATTCAGAGTCTCGTACATATATTTATGTTTTATATTTAAGGGATGTAACGGTTCTGTGACTCTTTTATTATTAATAAAGTTAAGCTATTTTATTTAACTAGAGTCTATATGATTTAAAGGAGTATGCTCCGGTCTTTATCCTATAAGACGGGTGTGGTATGTGATAAGTAAATTTTATCTCACCCCCTATCACCCTCCAGATACTGAAGATACCGCTGTAAAGTGAGCAATGATATGGAGGAAATTTCTGAAGTCTAGGCTCTGATATTAAGGTTACTGTTTCGTACTTTTGTTCAATAACGTAAGTAAGGAAATTTAGAGCTTCATCCATATATTTATATTTTATATTTAAGAGATGTAACGCTTCTGTGATTCTTTTATTATTAATAAAGTTAAGTTATTTTACTTAACTAGAGTCTATATGATTTAAAGGAGTATGCTCCAGTCATTACCCTATAAGACAGGGTGTGGTCCGTGACAAGTAGATTTTATCTCACCCCCTATCACCCTCCAGATATTAAAGATACCGCTGTAGAGTGAGCGGTGATACGTAGAAAATTTCTAAAGTCTAGACCTTGATATTAAGGTTACTGTTTTGTACTTTTGTTTAATAATGTAAGTAAGAAAATTTAGAGCATCGTACATATATTTATGTTTTATATTTAAGGGATGTAACTCTTCTGTAACTCTTTTATTATTAATAAAGTTAAGTTATTTTACTTAACTAGAGTCTATATGATTTAAAAGAGTATGCTCCGATCATTACCCTATAAGATGAGGTATGGTTCGTGACAAGTAGATTTTATCTCACCCCCTATCACCCTTCAGATATTGAAGATACCGCTACAGAGCGAGTTGTGATACGGAGAAAATTTATGAAGTTTAGACCCTGATATTAGGGTTACTGTACATTTGTTTAATAATATAAGTTAAGAAATTTATAGGCTTGTACATGTATTTATGTTTTATATTTAAGGGATGTAATGCTTCTGCGACTCTTTTATTATTAATAAAGTTAAATTATTTTACTTAATTAGAGTATATATGATTTAAAGGAGTATACTCTGATTATTACCCTATAAGAAGGCCGTGGTCCGTGATAAGTGGTATCAGAGCACGATTTTAGGACATCCCTTGAATATGAGGCTTAGAGTTACATAAGATTTAAATAGAGTTGGAAAGCATAGGGAAATATCTCTTAATTTGAATTTCATTAATGTAGGAAATGGCAAGGATATTGAGAGAGCAGGCACATCAAATTCCAAAAGATCGGATCAAGCAGAGTCTTGATAGACTCATGCATATAGTCGAAGGCTTGGCCACGGTGGTAACTCAACACATAGTCCATAGCCAAAGTGCTACAAACGGTAATAATGCTAGTACCAGTAACACCAAGCCGATGGAGGAAAATAGTAGAAAACTCATTAAAAGATTTAAAAGAATGAACACATCATTTGCTGGAGCAACTGATCTGATATTAGTCGAACAGTGGATCATGGAGTTAGAGAAGATATTTAATGTTCTCAGCGCCACTTCAGAGCAAAAGGTACAATTAGCTACATTCATCTTCAAGGGAGCTGTAAAACACTAGTGACGCCTGAAGAAGTGATCTCTGAGGATACCGATCCTTTGGGAAGTATTTGGAGCGGTATTCTACGAGAAGTATTTCCCTGACTTTTTTTTAGAACAAAAGTAAATGGAGTTCCTAGGATTAAAATAAGGGAATATGAGGGTGGCAGAATATGCAGAAAAGTTTATAGAACTGGCTCGGTTCATTCCCAACTTAGTAGGCGATGGAAGCTTACAAGCCAGGAAGTTTCAGAGAGGCCTGCATAAAGAGATCTGGGATAAAATCTCCATTCTAAAAATTAATGACTATCAAGAAGCATTGGAATGAGCCCATATTGCAAAAGAGGCTACAAGCCTAGTCCCATAACAGATCCAGTAGGTTCAACCATTCATACCAGACAATAAGAGGAAGGTCTATGAGCCACAAGGGCTAGAATAGATATGTCCCTCTTATAAAAAGAACCATGGTAGGAGACCTTACTACAAGTTGACGAATGGATGCTTCAGATGTGGTAGTACTCAATATCGGATCAAAGAGTGTCCTATCAATAAAGAGTATATCAAACCAACAACGCAATGAAGAGTATATGCCATTATAGAGCAAGATGTTCAATCTTCTCAGGATGTAATCTAATGTATGCTCACTATCTCTAGTACCTTGGCTAAAGTTTTAATAGACCCAGGATCTATACACTCTTTTACAACACATGAGTTTGCTTAGCATCTGAATTTTGAACAGTCACCTTTAGAATATGTATTAGTAGTCTCTACCCCATCCAATAAAGACTTGACCACTAGTATAGTATGTTGAACATGTATCATAGAGATTGTCAATAAAGAGTTACTAGTAGATCTCATACTCCTAGACATGCATGATTTTGATGTCATACTAGGAATGGATTAGTTGGCAGTGTACCATGCCAATATAGATTGTCATGAAAAGATTGTTACTTTTAATATTCCCAATGACAAGGCCTTCAAATTCAAAGGGATTAGAGAGCCCCAACATCCATGTCTCGTATCTTGCATTCAAGCTTAATAATTACTTAAGAAGGGATGTACAGGGTATTTGGCTTATGTAGTGGATAATAAAACTAGAGAAGTTAATCTACAACAGATACCAGTGGTGAAGGAATTTTTTGATGTTTTTCCAGAAGATCTTCCAGGTTTACCTACATACCAGGAGATCAAGTTCTTCATTAACTTAATTCCTAGTACAAGTCCTATCTCTAAGGCTTTGTACCGAATGGCAAAAGCCGAATTAAAGGAACTCAAGAAACAATTGGATGAATTATCAGATAAGGGTTTCATCAAACCAAGTGTATCACCATAGGGAGCTCCAGTACTATGCGACTCTGCATCGACTATAGGCAAATAAACCAAGTTACCATAAAGAATAAGTATTTGTGGCTTCGTATCGATGATCTATTCGACCAACTTCATGGAGCCTAAGCATTTTTAAAGATTGATCTACATTTTAGATACCATCAGCTAAAAATTAAGAAAGAGGATATTCCCAAGACTGTCTTTAGAACCAGGTATAGTCATTATGAATTCTTAGTCATGCCTTTTGGTCTAACAAATACTCTTGCAACATTTATGGATTTGATGAACAGAGTTTTCCACCCATTCTTGGATAAGTTTATCATCATCTACATTGATGATATATTGATTTATTCACGGAGCAAGGCTGAACATGCGAAGCATTTGGCAATAGTGTTTGGGATACTTAGGAAAAAGAAGTTGTATGCCAAGTTTAAGAAGTGTGAGTTTTAGTTAAATAAGGTTGCCTTCCTTGAACATATAGTTTCAAAGGACGGGATATCAGTAGATCCAGTTAAAGTATAAGCAGTAGTAAACTGGAAAAGGCCTACAATGGTAACTGAAGTTCGAAATTTCCTCAATCTAGATGGATGCTACAGGAAGTTTATTGAAAAATTTTTAAATATTGCTACTCCACTAACCCAACTCACTGGAAAGGACACAAAGTTTGAGTGGAATGACAAGTGTGAACAAATTTGTCAAGAATAGACGAAACAATTGACAACAGCCCAAGTATTGATTATTCCTAACGACACTGATGGATTCTTTATCTGCAATGATGTTTCAAAGCAAGGATTAGGATGTGTACTAATGCAATACGAAAAAGTAATAGCTTATGGATCTAGACAATTAAATAATCATGAGTAAAACTGTCCTATCCATGACTTAGAATTAGCAACTATAGTTTTTGTCTTAAAGATCTAGCACCATTATCTATATGGTGAAAGTTTTTAGATTCACACAGACCATAAAAGTTTGAAGTATTTATTCTTGCAGAAAGAACTTAATATGCGCCAAAGGAGATTGATGGATTTGCTGAAGGTTTATGATTGTAAGATCATATACCATCCGGGAAAAGGCAATATGGTTGCAAATGCACTTAGTAGGAAGAGTACTTGCCTACATAATGGCCTCAGAGTGGAGACTCATAGAGGAGTTCCAGAAACTAAATCTGAATGCCCGACATAAGAGATCAGGAGGATACCTAACCAATATAAAAGTACAACCTATTTTGATACAAAAAATTAGAGAAGCTCAGCAGTTTGATCTTACCTTGAGGTCGATTATGAAAGATGTCAGTAAGGGACTTAGGCCAAATTTAGACTATCAAAAGATGGTATATTGAGGTTTGGAAACAGAGTATGTGTGCCAAATAATAATAGTCTAAAAAATAAGATATTTAAAGAAGCGCACTGCTCTAAATTTGCGATGCACCCTAGCAACACTAAGATGTATCAGAACTTATGGACCAAATATAGATGGAGTGGGATGAAAAAGGATATAACAGAGTTTGTTTTTAAATGTCTGATATGCCAACAAGTGAAGACTGAACATCAGAGACCAATGCTATATGGGTTATCGTTGATAGATTGCCAAGTATGCTCATTTTTTGGCTATCAAATTAAATGACCCACTGGACAAGTTGGTCAGACTCTATATCAAGGAGATCGTGAGATTGCATGAAATTCCAATCATAATCGTCTCCAATCGAGATCCCTGCTTTACTTTAAGATTTTGGATCGGTCTACAGAATACTATAAGGACCAAGCTATCTTTTAGTACAGCTTTCCATTGTCAAATAGATTGTCAATCTGAATGAATAATTCAAACTCTAGAAGATATGCTACGAGCTTGTGTCATTGAATTGCGAGATAATTGGGACGCTTATTTACCTCTGATTGAGTTTGCGTATAACAATCGTTATCAGTCTAGCATCCAAATGACACCCTATGAGGCTTTGTACGAAAGACCCTGCAGATCACCTATTTGTTGGAAAGACATTGGAGAATGAAAACTGGTTGGACCTAAATTAGTGGAAGAAACTATAGAGAAAGTGAAATTGATCTAGAAACATCTTCTAACGGCTCAAAATGGGCAGAAAAGTTATGCATACCATGTATTTATGAAAATCTCACCAATTAAAGGGATTATGAGATTTGGGAAGAAAAGAAAACTCAGTCCTCGATTTATTGGACCTTTTGAGATAGTAGATAGAGTGGGAGCTGTCGCCTACCATTTAGCATTGCCACCTGAGTTTGCCAATATACACAATATCTTTCGTATGTCGATGTTGAATAAATATCACATAGATCCATCGCATATACTTCAATATGAACCCCTTACACTTCAGGATAACCTATCCTACATTTAGCTTCCTGTGCAAATAATGGATTGTAAAGAAAGGATATTAAGGTCCAAAGTAATCTCCTTAGTAAAGGTACTATGGCAGCACCATTCGACTAAAGAAGCCACATAGGAGCTAGAAGAGGAAATGAAGGCCAAATACCCACATCTATTTATGACTAATGATAAGTCCAATTTGGAGGACCAAATTTCTTTTTAAAGGGGGGTGGATGTGATAGCTTGAAAATACCTCCTAGTTAATTTCTTATATTTGATATATTTAATTTAGCTTTTATGTGTGTTTAAAAATATATAATAAGTTTAAGGATATAGTTTAGAGTCAAACAGAAAAAAGATAGATAAGGATGAAAGAGCTAGAATACGCATGAAGAGGCATGAGAAAATGTGAAAATCTTTTAAATAAAGTGGTATAATGAAAAGTGACAACTATTAGATAAAATGACATAACAAAAAATGACAACTTTTAGATAAAGTGACATTTGAAAAATGATAACCTTTTATATGAAGTGGCATGTGAAAAGACCTTTTAGATAAAACGGCATGTAAAAAGGGATTTTAAGTAAAACGACATATGAAAAGTGGTAACCTTTTAAGTGAACTGACATAATTAAAGGTGACAACTTTTAGATGAAATAGTAAGATGCAATGGTGGCAACCTTTCCTTCATGGCTCCTCATTCTTATAAATAGGGGATAGGAGAAGGGATAAAGAGACATTCCAAATGAGAGGAAAACAGTAAGAAGCATAGAGGTGAAGAAAAAAAGGGAGTACAAAGTGTGTAACATTTGCGAGTATTTTGAGATCTTAGATAAAAACTTTGGAGAAACTTTGCTAAATTTGTAGGAGCAGAGAAAGAGGAAGAGAAGAAGAATAAGGCTTACGATCAAAAGAAACCTATAAATCGTTAGAAATGTAAGTTTTTTCTTAAGTTTTGAAGTTTGGTTTCTCTTTGATATTTGGAATTAGTTTTTGAGTATCGTGTTGGATATTTTTGAGTCAAGGAAGTGACCAAAAATCATCCCAAAACTTTGCTGAATTTTTTAAAGGAAAAACTCATAAATAAAGTCGGAAATCTACCCAAATTAAGACTACAACTGCTAAGAAAATAAGGTAAGTAGATATTATAAATTCATAGCCTACGTAGTTTTGAAATATTTTACGTAGTTTTAGTATAAAAATGTACACGCGTTTAATTTGTTTTCCGAATTTACTAAGTATTTGTTAAAGTTTAACTTCGATATAAGTGTTATTTCACTTTGTGTTTTCAAAATATAAATTTAATATGTGCGCATAATTCATTACGGAAAGAAGTTATTCTGAAAGCACCTGCATTATACCAGGCTTCAATCTGGCCGTACATAATCGTTCCATGTTTAGGTGTATTGCTGAAGTAATAAGTGTATACTCATACATAATCATTCCGTATTCGGGTGTATGGGGAACAATTTGATCTGCATGCCCTAACTGTTTCATGTTTGGGGGCTAGCAGTATTTTAAGGTACTCATGTATGTCGTTTCATGTTCGAGTATATGGGGAACTAGTGATAAGTATATGTGACTATGCATAATGTATAGTAACTTATTGATCCTCCATAATAGTGATAAAGTATATAACATGAATCTGTCTTCTGGTTTGTGCTTTCGTCTTCTGATTCGTATCTA
>NW_019014188.1:18289-33418 GCF_000150535.2 Carica papaya | reverse complement strand
TTTTATACTTGTTACAATTCAGTATTTGATATTTTTTCTTACCATTTAGACATTTTTATTTATTTATTTATTTTAAATAGTTAATTTTTTAATATTTTTAATAAAAAATTAAGTTTTATAAAATGATTTTAAAAAAATAATTATAAGTAAAAAATTAAGTTACTACATAAGGCCCATATAAAATCGATTTTTATTTTTATAATTTTATAAGTTAATTAATTAATTATAATTATTTTTGAAATTTTTTAAATATCTAATTATAACTTATTATTTTAAATTTTTTCATTAAAAAATTACAAGTTTAATAAGTGAAAAATGTCGAATTGTATTCAAAAAAATATTTATTATATATATGCACACCTACACACACACACACATATATATATATATATGACCATCGAGATTTGAATTAGAAGGAAAGTAGTGTGGAAGAGGAGCGTATAAAAGTAGAATTCCACAAGTTTGAGGAGAATACATTTTGCACTGGAGCAAGCTTTGTTGGTAGCGGCCGTTCTGAAGAAGATGATGGCTGGATCATAACCTTCGTTCATAATGAAGCTACTAGCACATCTCAAGTCAGTCAATTTTCAACCTTCGTTCAACATGTATATATATATATACACACACACACACACAGAGACATATATATTTCTAATTTTCTCTTGCAGGTTCATATAATTGACGCAAAGAAGTTTTCCACAGAGCCAATAGCAAAAATTACACTGCCATGTAGAGTTCCATACGGTTTCCATGGTGCTTTCATGCCTATCCCCTTACAAACTTCCTTATCATCATCATCGTCTTCTCTATATTAAACTACATGTCACAGTTGTATAACATGTTTATTTAATGTGGTACTTTTTAAATATGTATTTATTTATGTGTAATTGATTTTGTCATAATTTTTTCTAAAAAGGGTAATATAAATCTTGTTTTTTCTCTATCTTTTGTGAAGTATAAGCAAATGAAACTAATATACTTTTATTTTTCTTATTAATTAATGTTGTAACACCCTTAAATCTTCTCATATTTTTGGTCCAAGCAGCAACCATTAGATTCTTCTTATTTTATCGCGTTAAGATAAGCTATTACGTCTTTTAAATTTAAACTACTAAAAATAGTCGAGATTTATTTTCTTATATTCTTTAACTTCTTTATTTACATACTTTAATTCTCTGTGTGATCTATCATTATATTTAAAATTTTCACCATAATAAACGTTCATGTTAGACGAGGGTATCCGTAGAATTAGAGTAATACAAACTGTATGCACAGAAGAATTGAACTGAATTCATGTGATTTTTACTTATGAAATCAATCAATTTAAATAGAACAAAAATAAAAAAAAAACGTTACAAAAAATAAATAACCATTAATTCATTAAAAAAATTACCGATTCATTAATTTATAATTGATGAAATTAAGACCGCTATTTCATTGTCACTACTTCACGATTAAGATACTACGGCTACACTACTCAATAACGGCTAAATTAAACTACTGCTAGTTCATAATTTCACCATTATGGATGTGTAATTTCATTTCTATTATATAATGATGTGCATAAACAGGTATTTAATGTTATATTTTTAAGATTTATGTTTTATGGGTTGTAGTAAAAACCCAGCAATATTACTTAATGCATTTTAGTAAAAATTTTAGTGTATAGTAATAAACATCTTGTTAAATAATTGTTTATATTCATTATTGATGAGAAGATGGATGCGTCCAATAGTTTTTGTAGCTCAAAAAGCATGATCCAAGTTTATAGTTGGAAAAAAAAAAAAAGAGATTTTGAGACCCACATAATTTTTATTTATAATAATAAAATATTCAATAAACCCCAGTATTTACAAATAATTGAAAAAAAAGTATTTACTCTGAAAAGAAAACTTAAAAAATATATGAATAATATATGTATGTACGTATATAGCACTACATTAGAAGATTTCAATTTACGAAAAACACTAATTAATTTGTCTCTAATAAATTTCTCATTTATTTTTTCTAAACACACATCAATTGATTTGTCTTAGTTAATTAATTTCTCATTAATGTCTACCTACTTGATTTCAACCTAATTAATTTGCCCTAATTAATTAATTTCTCGTTAATTTTTAAGTAATCTTCCTTATTAATTTTCACCTAATTAATTTGCATTAATTAATTAGTTTCTCATTAACCTCTCTAATTAATTTACAGGTAATTAATTTGTCATACTTTTCTCTCTTTATATGTATAGCTCTGCATCTCCAATAAAAGCCAAACATTTATTTTATATACGAAAAGCAAGCATTATATATATATATATATATATATATTGAAGAAGATTTCAGGATGATTGAAGTATTTTTTACCACTGTCTTGATAAATTAAGAATTTTTTTAGAATTTATATATAAAGTCAGACTTATTTTAAAATGCATACATACATAGAAAACCTTTTTTCAAATTTTTTTGTGAATTTGAGGAAAAGTCAATAATAATTAATTAATGACTACACAAGAGGGAGAGAATCCCGCAATCATTAATGGAGTTGAACGCAGACGATTATGACCAATTGATAATAGTTTAATAAGATATCCAATTGTTTATGGGGTATATATATATATATATATATATACATGTATAAGTTCGGAATATCTAAAGTAGGGTGGATAGTTGTAGTTGCCGAGGCATTGGTTTGTGGAGTTGTGAAAAACGCAGGAGAATATATATATATATATATATATATATGTATCAGATGGGATCTTCATATTATGCAGCAATGCAACTGAACTGCACAGGATTGCAGGGAAAACCCACCATTTCTCACATTAACTTCAAGTCAATACTCTCCTCCTCTTTCAAGGTAACTTATTAATCATCTAAAGTTTTTATCTTTCTTTTTCTTTTCTCAATTCATAGTTTAGCACAGAACTAAAACTATCATATACTCAACTTCACAATAAAGCTGTAAGCATTATCACTTAATGGATGGTACTCGAGGAGCAACGAAGGTGGTATATAACTATATATATGTATATATATAAAGGAATGATGGATGATTTTGATTGGCAGCCAATTTTGAAGGAGCTGCAGCGACCACCTATGCGCTTAGATTTTGGTAACACCATCAAGGGCACTTCTGTGAGACTTGTTGATGTGTTTGTGGATTCCATGTTCGAATTTGTTGATCATAAATTGTCGCCATCTCAGGTTCCATCTATCTTCATTAAGTAGTTTCTAATTTGCAATATATATGAATAAATATAAATTGCTATATATATATATATATGTGTGTATATGTGTTTGTTGCATGGGCATTCATGAAATGTTGTTATCTTGGGATTGTGATATTTTGTTGGTTGTCAACTTAAATGAGTCTGGGAAGACCAATCTCGAAAACCTAATAGACAAGATAAGGTTATGGCTTGGCACTAAACGACAAGAATATATATATATATATATTATCTAAACACTCCTAAATTAATTTCATTAATATCTTCAGCTTCACACCCATAAAGTTGGTGTTGTCATGTGTCAATGATAGAATCACAAAAATAATTATTTTATATTAGTTATGAAATTGACTTAAAATTACAATTTTATTTAGGTTTAAATAACATTATAGTTCTTAATTGTTAAAAACAAAGTTTAATAAAATTAAGGAGAAGTAAATTTTCTCGTGCTTAATCTGCAGAGTAACTTTGCTCCAATTGATTACGAGTTTAAAGAAGGTGTTGATGTGAGAGTGACAGAAGGGGCAATTCCAGATGATTTTCCAATCGGTGTCTATATAAGAAACGGTTTGCTTCTTTCTCTTTTTTCTTCGAATCTCCTGCTTATGAATTCAGATAATATATACATGTATACATATACAATTATATATGATTAATGAATGCTGGATCAAACCCACTTTTTGGAGGGTTGAAGTCAACGAAATCTGTGTTTGGGAAGGCAAGAGATATCTGGGTTGAAGGAGAAGGAATGCTTCATGCTTTGTATTTTAACAAAAGCAATGGCACCTGGAATGTTGTATACAAAAACAGATACGTTGAATCTCAAACGTTCAAATTAGAGAAACAGAGAAATAAACCATCTTTTCTCCCAGCAACTCATGGGGATTCACTCGCCATCTTCTTGTCTTCTTTCCTGAATTGGGTTTGTATTTCTATATGCTTTCCTGCATTATTTTATTTTATTTTTTTGTTCATGTTAGTGTCTAATTTGTGTATACGTGTTTGTGGATCAGTTAAGATTTGGAAAGTTGAACAAAGACATGAGCAACACCAATGTGTTTGAGCATTCAGGGAAGCTGTACTCAGTTGCAGAAAATTTCCAACCTCAAGAATTTGACATCTTCACTTTGCAAACTTTGGGTGATTGGAACGTTAATGGAGCTTGGATGAGATCTTTCACCAGCCATCCCAAGGTTTATATTCATATCTTCATATATACACATACATACTCCCACCACAGAATTTGATTAAGTTAAAATTTTGAACTTTTGACAGAAAGCTCCGGGTAGTGGAGAGCTTGTAACTATGGGAGTGGATCTAAGTAAACCTTTCGTTGAAGTGGGAGTCATATCTGGTATGTTCTTTACCATTGCAGCATATACTCATGTTATGTATACACACACATATGTATATATATATATATATTCAAACCCACTTTAATTTATTTATTAAATCCATAATATATTAATTTATTTTCCAGCTGATGGAGAGAAACTACTGCACAAAGTGGATCTCAAACTTAACAGATGCACATATAGCCATGAATTAGGAGTCACGCAAAGGTAACCACCTTACATATAATATATACATATATAGAAGATAAATCAGAAATATATATATATATATATATATATATATATATATGTGTGTGGAGGGAGTGAATTATGTTTTATGACTGCATGCAGGTATAATATTTTCATTGATCACCCGCTGTCACTGGATGTAAACAGGCTTATTCTTGGAGGCCCGTAAGTGCATGATGCTGAATTTTTTTATCAGCATAAGATTTTGAGGTTATTAATTTTAATATATTATCCATATAGTAGCATAATTAGAGTTTTAATGTTCAAAATAATTTATTAATTTTTTTCAATCAGTCTAAATTTTTGGAATAATTTGTTTTAATATATTTTGTAAATAAAATACATGACAATAATTTCTTATTTTTATTTTTAAATTTAAATTATTTATGTATATCTTATGTATAAAATTGCATAAGTTAATTAATAATAAAAGAGAATAACAATGTAAATTAAACAGATTTAGAAAATATAAAATATATTTCTTATTTTTTTCTATAAAATAATATATTTTGTACTACAATTATTCAGTAATTTTTTTTTTTTTCATGTACAGACACATAAATTTAGAAAGTAAAAGCTAAAAAATATTTTTATATAATAAATAAAGTCTAAAATTTCCTTTAAAATTAGTTAATTTTAGACCATAATTAACAGATTAATAGAGTTTAACAAAAACAAGTATGCGAAGATTGGTGTTTTTCCTCGATATGGAGACTCAGATTCGATTCGGTGGTTTGATGTAGAACCAAATTGCACCTTCCATATTCTGAACTGTTTTGAAGATGGAGATGATGAGGTAAATAATAATTTATTTATAATATTGTAAAGTAATTTTCATATATTTGAACATAAATCTTTAATGGGATCAAGATAAAGTTTAGGTTGTAGTGATTGGGTGTAGAGCTCAGGAGTCAACAATCCTGCTGGGAGAAGATGATGAGGGTTCTAAAGAACTTAATGAACTGTTGTTTTCTCGTGCTCATCAATGGAGATTAAACATGAAAAGTGGAGAAGTGAAGGAGACAAGCCTAACTCCATCTAATATCTCAATGGACTTTCCTTTTATAAATTCAACTTTTACAGGTTTGCGAAATAAATATGGCTACACCCAGGTTTCTCATCTCCTTGCAAGTTCAATATCAGGTTCTTCAAAGATACTTTCATTATATGTTTATAAGTACCATATATCTATATTCTAATTCCAATGTTTTTAGGCATGCCAAAGTTTGGAGGCATTGCCAAGTTGTACTTACATGAGAAACAAACTACTGCTTCTTCTAAT
The DNA here is from genome assembly GCF_000150535.2 of Carica papaya. Next base: position 27,333 of record NW_019014188.1, on the reverse strand, counting down.
AGGGTAGACTTAAAAACACTCCTTTGTGTGTACGTGTGTGTGTTATGTATATATGGGTTGATTAAATGGGGTTTTGGTAAATATTCGTGGCAGGGCGGGAGAGAAATGGAAGAGCAGCTGATAAAAATGGAATTCCATGAGTTTGAGGAGAATACATATTGCACAGGAGCAGCTTTTGTTGCTAAACAAGGAGGTGTTGAAGAAGATGATGGGTGGATTATCACCTTTGTTCATAACGAACAAACTAATATCTCTCAAGTCAGTCAATTTCACAAAAATCTACCTTCTCAAATCAATATACAACATATATATATATAAATATCTTCCTGTCTCTTGCAGGTTTATATAATTGATGCAGACAACTTCTCGAGTGAACCAGTAGCAAAGATCAAATTGCAGTGTCGAGTTCCCTATGGTTTTCATGGTGATTTCTTCCCAATTCATATGTAAAATTCTACTTTTTCTTTTTCGAAATTTGAAGCCCAAGACTCTACTAGAAAATAAAATGTGAAATAATGAAGAACCTTAAAAATGTTCATTTTGATTTGATGCGGAAACTGAACAATTGACGAAGAATTGTAAGAAAATTGCGGTCAGTTTGATAACGATCGAGTAACATTACTTCTTCGACCTCAACCAAAAATTTCTTATATCTAATACAAAAATAATTTTATTCTATCATTGAATATATATCTTTTTATGAAAAATACGAATCGAAATTTAAAAAAAATAAAATAAAAAATTCTCGATCCGCATCACAGATAGAGAAACATTTAATCAATTACATAATTCTAACTCTTAAAACATTACACGTTGAGACTTTTTATTTGATTATATCGAAATATCTAAGGAATTAGAATGTCACTGTTGGATCCGATTATTTCGAAAAAGAAAAAAGTAAATTATTTATGATGAACTTGAAGCAAATTAAGAGTTTGTATTTAATTGTATCAAAAGGCCTAATCAATTTTCTTCTATTTCAAGTGGGTCCACGTAATCTCTAATAATTACATCTTGAATATTTGCAATTTATCAAAATCAATACATATATTGCAACAATTTGTTTGTAATCTTTGTTTCATTGTTATGGTTTTAAAGGTAGTTTTCAAAGGTACTTATTATTCCTAGTAATTATTTCAATTATTTATATTTATGTTGCTAACAACTTAGACAGAAAGAATATTAATTTAATTAATAAATTTATTTATTTAGAGAAGATTTTTAATAAATTCTATTTTCTTTCTCAAAAAAAAAAAAAAGATATGCTATAAATTTAAGATTAAGATTGAAATTGAAATAATTATTTAAATTCATTTATTTTAAGTATATTTTAAAAAACTGCAACTGTTTAATGTTCTTAAATGGATTTTTTTTCCCAAGAGAAACGTTTTTCCTTATTAAAAAAAAGTATCATTTTTCGGTTATAATCATAAATTCTTTTATTATAATATTATTATTTTTTAAATGTATTTTCTTATTTTAAAATTCATAAACTCATTGGTTTAATTCTAATGTCTTGAATTATTATTTCTGAAAATTCATAAAAATTTTTATGTTTTCGTCTTTTTATTTTAAAATTTTTAGGATTTCAAACATAATTTTAGTACACAACAAGTAATCAAAGCCATTATTTTATTAAAATATAATAAACTAATTAATTTGTTTAATTAGCTAATAAATTAAAGAAAAGACAAAATTTTGCTATCTACACTCTTAGTATAATTATTATATTTATAATATTAATATTATTTATTTATATACCAACCATATGCGACTTTTAATATTAATATTTTCACGTTTTTTGTGTATGCATGAGACAAGGAATAAAATAGGCGGTAATTGCGCGTGGACTACAATTGCCACCTGTAGTTCAATTCGAGCCGCCATTACGTAATATCCGACTGGTTCGGAACCCTATTTTTGTTTTGTTTTATTTTATTTTATTTTGCTTTTTTTTATTTTATTTTAGGAAATACATTAAAATATTTTCTGGGAAATCAGAAAAATAAATGCACAGAAGCCTAAACGGGATCTTCCTACTACCGCCAACGTTCCCAGTTCCAATTTCCGTTTTCAAATATAAAACCAAGAGAAAACAGAAGAAAGAAATTGCCAAGTTTTTTAGAGTTGTTTGGTTCCCGAGAAAGTTTGTAGGAAACGACAGTATAAACGAAACTTGCTGATCTCGTACGTTACCTGCAACTTTGACTGAAGACGCCAATACTCAATTCTCGTTCTCTTAATCTTCTCTTTAATTTTTTTTTTTTGTAGTGCGTGATCTACCGGCAGCCAACACAAACACAAGTCAAATCTCTAGCATTGTCTCTCTTTCGATCACTGGTTACTTTCACCACATGCAAGAACCGTAAGTAATTGCATGCAGTTTTGCCTCTTTTTTCCAATATTTCTTTTATTAATTTTTGTCTATATTTGCTTATTCTGTTCTTTGTTGTTGTTGAAATGATTAATTGATGAATTTCTGTGAACTGTTATTCATATAGTAGGAAAATTTGATTTCCTATTTCTTGTTTGTTATCTGAAGAATCTGCATTTGCTTGCAATTTAATTCTATCCTCCTTTCCGGTGTTTGAGTAATTTTTGAGTGGAAGATCGAATCTCTTACATGTTGTTCTCTTTGCGGTTGTTATCTGGCTCTTTTGATTCATGGTAGATTTCTGTTCTTCTGATTTTAGCGCACACGATCCGTCTATTCAAAACGCGCTATTTTCCATGAATTTTCAAGTATGTTTAACCATATAGGTGAATTTTTGGAAATGCAAGCGGTATAACTTTTCCAATGTTCCAAGTTTGTACCACTCATGTCTCTACTTTGTGGAAGATTGTAGTTTAATTAGCTGAATACGGAATCTGGACAATGTGCAGGTTTGGTATTTGTTATTGAGGGTCAGCTTCCAGTCCGTTGATTGATTTTCGATGGGTCATGAACTTCGATCATTGCTTCTAGTGGAAACCAGGAGACTAATATGGCTTATGGGATTTGTGTTTGCTGTAATTCTGATGTTCCAGTATGTTGAACTGCCTTACGGTAATGTTTTAACCTCTCTATTTTCTACTGATAAGGTTACAGCACCAACTGATAGTAGTTCCAGAACTGATGGTGCATTGAATAACTCGGAGATGATTGCTAATCTGTCTCATGAGAATAGTTTTAACTCGACCAATTCATATCCATTTCATGAGATGGTAAATAATACAGAGACTTCTGAAGGAGAAAACAGAAATCTAGATAGTGATATTGTATCAAAAGGAAGTAAACAGTTGAATTCATCTGGATTTGATGAGGCTAACAATGTTAAGCAGTCTTCAAGTGAGAAAATGAAAAATTCTCTTGTGGACAATGTCAATCATTTTGACAACATTTCTTCTGTTCCCTCGCTGGATGAGTTAAGAGAAGACGAACAGGGATTTTCTCCACAGAGTGAAACTGATGATAACGATTACACGGAGACGGAAAATACCATTTTGATATCACAAAGTGAAAGAACCTTGAATGACACATTTGCGTCTCTTCTTCATTATCAACAAAAATTCGTCATCAAACGTGAGCTTGCCACAAGATGTTATAACTAATGCAAGTACACCTTTTTACTCTCTTCATTTGAAGACACCACCAGGAGAGAACATTATGAAGTCTACTTCTAAAGACAATGAAACACTGGGGAAATTGCAAAGTAATTTCACCATATCTGGTGACAATTCTTCTCTGACTGTCGATCCTAAGGTGAACAGAAACTCTGTTACGCCAAAGTCTGCAGTAACTACGATAGCTGAGATGAAAAAGTTGTTGCATCAGAATCATGCTTCACATCATTCAGTGGTAGGTACAGAATTTCAGTTAGCGAATTTAGATTTCTTTTTGGTTATTTCAACCTTCATTTACTTTGACTCTTTATCTAAATATAGACACCACGATGGTCTTCAGCAGTTGATCAGGACCTAACATATGCAAGATCACAAATTGAGAATGCACCAATAATAAAGAATGATCCTGCACTTTATGCTCCTCTCTACTGGAATATTTCCATGTTCAAAAGGTGGGAGAATGTTCCTCTTATCAGATATTTTTGAACCATTCTGGAATTTTTTGCGGTATTTGTTTGACTTCCAAACAAATAGGCTTTAGAATCTTCAATTTTCAAATTTTACTTGCATATAAAGGGGATCACACTCTTTTAGTTGCTGAAGTCCCTGCTTCATCTATACAAGTCTCCAAATAGTTTAGTCTCAAACATAGATTTTTATTCTTTTCGATTTTCAGTTGCATGCAAGGACGATTCAAATGAAGTCTGTGATATTTCTAATGAGCATAATAATTACGTTTAAGTTGAGTTTGTGATTATTATCATTAGTAGATGGCCCTGTTTAACAATCAGACTTCTTGCATTCAGTTGGATAAGGTCGGGGAAAGAAGGATCTGCATGAAGTCAACCAATATAAGTTATTGTGATCTATATAGTTACCTTTTACTTAACATGTAAAACTTTCCCTATGGTCTGCTTATCATTTCCTCCAATGGCAGTTCACACGACACATGGAACTTATTATTATAGTCTGCAGATATTTATTATCTTCCATTGTGGATTTTAGTCAAGGATGATGCAGATGAATTTGTTATTTCCTTTGATGTGTGCAATAATTATAATTCCTTTTTTCTCCTTTAACCATTTATTCTTAATAAATGACCCTCTTTCGTTGTAGACTTGTTCGGTTGTTTTGGATAAGTTGGGAATGAGATGAAACTTTAAGCATGTTCTTATCTATATTTTGTGACTAATATTAATGAATATTAATGGTGAAAAGTAAGTGAAAAGGGAATCAGAATCAAAGGCATGTTAAGAGTTTTATTATATATATATATATTTAATTCTGTAGGGTGTTTTTTTAATTTGTATAGTCTGATTTTTAATTTGTATAGTCTGATCTGAATGGCAGTATTGCTGCTACTGTTCATTACTGAGAATATTTCACTTGTTAAACATATGGGAATTTCTGTTATAGCATGTTGTTTTGAAGGACAATTAATTCTTACTATCAGATGAACTTGTCTAAAATTTTCCCATTATCAAATTTGCAGGAGCTATGAGTTAATGGAAAATATGCTTAAAGTATACATTTACAAGGAAGGGAAAAAACCTATCATGCATATGCCAGTTCTGAAGGGAATATACGCTTCAGAGGGCTGGTTCATGAAATTACTGGAAGTTAACAAAAAATTTGTTGTTAGAAACCCTGGAAAAGCACATTTGTTTTACTTGCCTTTTAGTTCCCGAATGCTAGAGGAGACCTTATATATTCGTGATTCACACAGTCACAAAAATCTCATACAATTTTTGAAGGAATATTTGGATCTAATCTCTGCAAGATACCCTTTTTGGAACAGAACTGAAGGAGCAGACCACTTCCTTGTTGCTTGCCATGATTGGGTATGCTTATTACCTTAATTCACATTATGTAAATTCTGCAAATTAAATATCTTAAGAAAATGCTCTGGTAGTTAATTACCTTGGCTTACGATGGACATGCATGTGAATTCATATAATTTTCTGTTCAATTTCATATAGCTGTTAAATGAACTACTGTTCTTATAGCATTTCAAAGAAGTTGAATGAATACCTGTGTTTTCCTTCTTTTTCTTTCTTCACTTCACTGACAATTTTTTCTGTCATTTTGATAGCTGTAGAACTTTTTCATGGTGTTTTGCCTGATTGCTTTATTTCCTGTTAGATGTAGAGTAATAGATTCCTATGAGAAATGGATGTGATCTGAGATGCTACAATCACATATCTCTATGTTGCCTATGTTATTGAATAATAGGGGTTCTAACAAAGTCATTTTCCTCAGGCCCCGGCTGAAACGAGGAAATTTATGGCCAACTGCATAAGAGCCCTCTGCAATTCTGATGTTAAAGAAGGTTTTGTTTTTGGGAAGGATGCATCTCTTCCTGAGACAAACGTACGTGTACCTCAGAAACCTCTTAGGGATCTTGGAGGAAAGCCTTCTTCAGAAAGGAAAACCCTTGCTTTCTTTGCTGGAAAAATGCATGGATACCTGAGGCCTATTCTGTTACAACACTGGGGTGGAAACAAAGATCCTGATATGAAAATCTTTGGTCCATTGCCTAAGGTGAAGGGCCAAAAAAACTACATCCAGTTCATGAAGAGCAGCAAGTACTGCATTTGTGCAAAGGGTTATGAAGTCAACAGTCCACGAGTTGTGGAGGCCATTTTCTATGAGTGTGTTCCGGTGATTATATCTGACAACTTTGTTCCTCCATTTTATGAGGTTTTAAACTGGGAATCTTTCGCTGTTTTTGTTTTGGAGGAGGACATCCCAAATTTGAAGAAAATACTCCTCTCAATCCCAGAGAAAAGGTACAGAGAGATGCAAATGAGGGTCAAAAGAGTACAACAGCATTTCCTTTGGCATAGTAAGCCTGTGAAGTATGATATCTTTCATATGATACTCCACTCAGTTTGGTACAATAGAGTTTTCCAAGTTTAGCATACAATCCTGTGTACATTATTAGGTCTTGCTAGGAGTTTGGGAAGGTGTTGATTTAAACATTAGAGGAAGTGTGAGGAGGGTTAATTTGTAGATTATATCCGGGGGGGTTCAACGTTATACTTGTGAGATTCTTTTCCGCTGTGCATAGAGAATGAGTTTTACTTGGCCGAGTATCTCTCTGCCTCCTGTCCCTTTCACGTGTATTCATATTCATTTATCTGGTTGTTTTCTATGTATGCATGCTGCTCTTTGATTTTTATTATTATTTATATAGAAAATTTGTGAAGACAATAAATCCTTTTCAAATTTAGAGAATTTGGTGAAGTTTTTGCTGTGGGAAGAGAACCACCATTGTATTGACTTTATTTTCAGGTTACCGTACTTGAATCAGCTGCTGCTACATATCTTACCAGGAAGAGCCTGTTTTAGTGAACCAAATTTAGATTATGAAGTATTGATTCAATGAATTAGCAAATTTGCATTATCCCTTACATGGTTATATATGGAAAATAGATACTTGGACTGGAAATTGGATGAAAATTAATTTTTTTGGGTGGATCCAGAAATTGGATGATTTGCGCAGAAAAGCTTATATAGTTTATACTGTTACCTTCATTTGGTTGATTCTATTATCATATAATAATGTATAAATCATAATAGTTTTAAGCATAAAAGTTAATTGGAATTAATGTATTTTATATTTTATTTCTATATGCAGTTATTCTAACGTCAAATTTTTTATTCTTCCAAATAAATAATAAAAATATCTAGGTATAAAATTACCATAAAAAAGTAGATTATCTTTAATTTCAAAATCATAAATTTATTTTTATTTTCAATTGTAAAATCAAAGATTTGCCATTCCTACGTATTAAGGAATACATAACAAAACCATCTTTACTGAAATTGGATATGAAATTAAATTACCATTTTTATTTAAATTTTTTTTTATTGTATTTATATTATAATGATCATATTCTATAAAATGATAATTTCAAGAAAATTCAAACTAAATACATTTCAACAACCTCGAAGAGTTAAAAAGAAATGCCGCCAAACGGTAAAATTATAACCTTTTTCCTGTTCATTCGCCCAATCTTTTTCACTTCTCTGTTCCTTCCTCTACTTTCTGTGTCACAATTTACAAGCTTTGCACACCAGGAATCCGAAGTGTATAATCAATCAGATCATAGATCAATCCGTTGATATCAACGAAAGAGAGGAATCGAGTTTTAATATATTACAGAGACCAGACATGACAGCGGAGTCCAAATCCGGTGTGGTGAAGCTCAAGTCCAGTGGTCAAGATGGTTCTTCGAAGGGGAAGGGTGATTCATCTTTGAAAGAAAAGAATCTGATTCGAAGCTCGATCAAACAACAGCCTGCTGATCCGAAGGTCAAATCTGTTTCGACTGTGACAATAAAAACTGAGGTAACTTTTTCTTCATTCATGTTCACCTTTCGATTTCTTCTCCTTAAAATGATAATTTTTTGTTTGGTTTTTTGTTACTTGGGGTGATTTGGGTAGTGGGGGTTTTTATTTTCCTTTTCAGACTCTTAAATTGATTAGGTTGGGGATCCTGCTGTGTTAATTTCTATTATTTGTTCGATATATATCAGGAAAACTTAGTTATGTATTGGAATTTTGGAAGACGAGGTGATTTAGATAAAGTCATAACTGAACTGAACTGAACTGAACTGAATTGAATAATCTATCATAAATTGCTCATCTGGGTGCATTAAATTTGAATAATCTCAAGCGAATTGTGAGATCCTTTCTGATGGATTTTAGTTGTTGGAATAGCAAATATTTTCTTAAGGATCATAACAACTGTGAAATTATCATATTTATAGCGAGACTCTCTAATATGTTTTATGCAAGTGTGAAGGTAAAGTCAAAGACAACGCCAAGTTCATCCAAGACGACCACAACTACAACTAAAGTGAAAGAGAAGAGAGAGAAGAAAGTTTATTCTTTGCCTGGCCAAAAATATGATCCTCCTGAAGAGGTTGTCCACATGTATACATTCTTATTTTTCTCTTACTTTTAGAAATCATTTCCAGATTAAGTTGGTATAACCAACTCTATTAATTTTGATTTTGACAGAGAGAACCTCTGAGGATATTCTACGAGTCATTATCCAAACAAATACCTGAAAGTGAGATGGCAGAATTTTGGTAAGTTTATGAAAGATCTTCCTGTATAAGACTGCTACTATTTTTAGGCTTTGCTTTCTTTACTATTGCAACTTCCACGAAACATGAATAGGATTACAGTAGAATTAAGGTGAGGTTGGAATGAGATAGTTTTTAATTCTAAGTGATGCTTTTTCTTTAACTTGTCAACTAGAAAATCTAAAGTTCAGCTGTAAAGAATTTAAACTAGAAGTGGAATTGATTCATTGTGATTTAAATGTGAAAGCTGTGATCCATATTTATATATGTTAAGAATATTCCAGTAATTAAAGTCAAGAGATGAAATGGGAATTTAATTAAACATATTAGAGTTATGAAAATTT